>CAIGRQ010129404.1:0-12368 GCA_903798375.1 Fraxinus sp. D2006-0159 | reverse complement strand
AAAAAAAAAAAAAAAAAAAGGCAAGAAACAATGTTCTAAACATGTTTTCAATTAAGAGGAGTTAGAAAAAGATCGTCATGGTGGTATTTGGCACCTAATGAATGGGAACTCAATTTTAGGATTAACCTCAAAAACAAGGGTTTTATTAGTTTTCATTTCTTATGATTAGGTTTGCTTCTCACTGTCTTAAGAAAAGCACTTGAGGCTAGCACCTTGAGGTGGCCTAATGTGAGGCCTTCATTAATCACCTCATGTGAGGCCTCTGTTGCCATTTGTCTAGTCTCATGTCTTGAACTTACTGAGGTACAGCCTTAAGAGCACTTCATGAAGGCCTCAAAATGAAGTGCACATGAAGGCATAAGCATCAAGACAGCTAAGTTGTGCACTTATTTGTCTTGCCTTGTTTTGGAACTTTATTACCAGCTTTAGCTTTTTCGGCTTTTCTTATGCGCTAGTGTGTGACTGGATTTTGGGCTATTTAAATACAACCAACCTTAAAAAATTAGAGAAAAAGAATTGAATAAGTAAAATAAAGCACAGCAAGCAAGCATTTTCCAGTCCTATAACTGTAGTGTGAGAAATCCCTTCCAAATGAAGTTGCAACATTGACAATACACTCATTTCATTCCTTATATTTTCTTCTTGTTGTCTACTTTTTTCTGCATTTATGGGGAAGGACAAGGGGAATGCACCATTAGAAAGGATGGTGAGGAAAAAGAATGGGAAGAAATTGAAATTGATGAGGAGGAGGATGACAAGGGAATCCAATATGCTAATGATTCTATTAAAAATTCTATTAGTAATGATATGGATAGTTTATCGCTTTTTTAATCAGGTACCAAGATGCTTAACCTTTGTGAGGCAAGTGTAAGCATCAGGGACATCTTGAGGTGTAAGCCTCAAAACAAACTAATAAAACAATTCATGAAACATAAAAATGACGAAAATAGTATTCTTAGGATAATCATTACATGTTTGATTCTCGTGTCATCTTCCTCATCTCTGTTAGCCTATGTTTGGCTCATGTTTATAACATTTATGCCACTTTCTATTCACACATTTTGGAGAATCCACAAGTACCATCAAATTATTCACCACTCATTTTTATATATTTATAATTTAAACTTTTTATAAACACTTCCCAAACATGCTATTAGTTTATTCCTCTGTAGCACAGACATTTCAATTAGAGTAGCGTGTCCGTCTCGGACGTGTCGGACACGAGTCAATACCGACACTTCTCGGACACTCTACCATAATCTTTTTCTTTTTATATAAGAAATATTATATATTGTTAATTCATTTTTTATATTAGAAATATTATATATTGTTAATTCAAAGTTATTAGCAAGTAACAAATAGGTACTCATGTTTAAAAGATTTCAACAAGAAAAATTAATAACAAGTATAAAACTAAATTTATACTATATAAATGAAGAATTTTTAAGAATTTAATCAACGTGTCGATAACGTGTCGTGTCTGTACTTTTTTTAAAAATCGCGTGTCGACGTATCCAACACGTACGCGTGTCCGTGTTGGTGCATCATAGGTTTATTCTCATTCTTTTCCATTGTCGTTCACGTGCAATGGTATCTTCTCCTACCTATTTACCTTCCGTGCAGAAAAAAGAAGAAAAAAATCTGAAAACAATATTCTGAAGTTATAAAATATACCCCCAAAAGTTTAAACTAAGTTTATAAAATGCCAAGAAAAGGCTAGACAAATTGAAACAAGCGAACACCTTAGCCATTCTAAGGCTTAGCCTTGAGGCGTAAGCATCACTAAGTCAAGGTGTAAATGTCATTAAATTAAGATGCAAGTCTCACTAATCCCACTTAAGGTGTGAGCTCTGAGACATTCGATAAAGGCTTCATGCGAGGCTGGACTTGAGGCATACTCCACTAATAGTTTTTTTTTTCTAAACAAGGGATGGATTAACAGTTTTGTTGTGGATTATCAGTTTTGTTGTGTGATAACTAATTTGACTATATAGTGTTCTATTTCATTGTTTGTTTGTGATTTCAACAACTTTTAATTTTGATAAATTGCTTCATTATGGATTTTCAAGATGGATTATAACTTAATATGAGTGGGTTTTTTTTTGTTTTTTTTGTTTTTTTTTAACTATTTTATTTGCTTGTAATGTGACTTACATCTTGCCTCTCGGAGGTAAAACGTTTCAGTACCTGATTAAGCCTCTTTAGGCGTTGCTTCTCTTAATCGTCGAGCCTAATTGGCTCAACTCTCTTTCCCTATCCCAAACCTCTCAAATAATCATACACCAAAAGACAAAAGTACAGAATGGATTACAATGCTTGCTATCCTTCGCATTAGAAAAGGTTAAATAATTTTAAAAGTCATAATAATTATGTCTCCGAAATAAGGATGTCTTCTTAGAAGATTTGGTTATTGGTTATTTAAGCAAATGATCCAATTTTGTAAATGAATCTGAGGGGATGGCTACAAGAATATGGACGTGGGCCTCCTAAAGGATAATCTTTTCCTTTCCAGAGAAAATTATGAACGCCTTGGTTGCACATAGTTACATGTTTTCTCAAGCTGGGATACTATTCAGTGTTAAAATAGGAGAATACGTGTACTACTCTATCTAACCTATAGTTATGGGTAACTCCAATTTTTAGTTTCCCTCATTTTAGAACTTTCTCTAGTGCCTATTATATGTGCCTTTCTTTTTAAAATTGTTTGCTGTTGTCAGAGCTTCAATAACCATCACTTCTTTGGCTATAGCCTCTGCTCATCTTCTCTTCACTTCCAGCTTCTTCAGCAAACTGACTTGCCCATTTTCTATCAGCATGCCTTCATCTCTTGTTCTTAAAATCAAATTTACATTTCATTTATCCATTCTCGACTTGACCCATAACGTTGTCATAACTACTGCTTACAATTGTAGATTTTTTTTTGTCACAAGAGCATTTAGCTTTAATATACAGTACATGTGGTTAGAATTGCTGTTTTAAGGAATATTAATTTATTTTATACTGATAAATTATTAATGTTCACTATTGTGTGGTGTGAAGCAATTCCAAAATGGCTGTCCTTGATCACTAGCAAATGAACATTTTTTTTTACAGGATTCACAGGACCCAAATCCTCTTATTCGCGCTTTGGCTGTGAGGACTATGGGGTGCATTCGTGTTGATAAAATTACAGAATATTTGTGTGATCCCCTTCAGAGGTGTCTCAAGGTAGAGTAACCTTTCTTGCGTCCATTGCAGGTTTCCAATATACCTTGTTCATGGTTGACTACTTGACTTATCTTGATGACTGAAATATTTCACTCTTCTCCTGTATATTGTGAATTATTGACGAAGCAATGCCATTTCCTTTTTATTTCTTCATTATCAGGATGACGATCCATATGTTCGCAAGACAGCGGCTATTTGTGTTGCTAAACTTTATGACATAAATGCAGAGCTAGTTGAGGATAGAGGTTTTCTGGAAGCTCTGAAAGATTTGATTTCTGACAACAATCCAATGGTTGTTGCAAATGCTGTTGCAGCACTTGCTGAGATTCAAGAAAACAGTACCAGACCCATCTTCGAGATCACCACTCACACGCTCTCAAAACTTGTTACTGCTCTAAATGAATGCACAGAGTGAGTTTATGGTTTGAAAATAAGCCATTTTTGCTGTTAGTTG
Source organism: Fraxinus sp. D2006-0159 (assembly GCA_903798375.1). Classification (NCBI taxonomy): domain Eukaryota; kingdom Viridiplantae; phylum Streptophyta; class Magnoliopsida; order Lamiales; family Oleaceae; genus Fraxinus; species Fraxinus sp. D2006-0159. The sequence continues at coordinate 8,707 of CAIGRQ010129404.1, read as the reverse complement.
AAATAAAAAATTCAAACGCGTCCAGTACCCAACATCATATGCACCCGCAAGGTCCCACTTATATGTGCATTATGTGCTTCCTGTGTCAGTTATTAATTTGGGTCGGTGCTAGATGGAAATTTAACCGTAGTTCCAGCTAACAGAAGAAGAGATAATGCTGATGTTGGTCGTTTCAGTAGAAAAGAAGCCAGTTTTTTTACTTAATTTTTGGCTCGCACCTCAATAATATTAGATGTGGCAAGATATTGCCTCATTTTCAACTTTACCTTTTACAATTACAAAAGAGTTGCAGAATGTGTCCTGACATTTCAATGTCAGCGTCTTAGTTATTTGCATTCTAATACAGGATTTTACGCTGATAATTCTGGGTGTATATCTCAGAGGTAACTTGGTTTTCACTGTGGGATTTGTGATCACATACCTGTTTTTTTGTCAACCTATGCTTGATTGTATAATATTTGGTTACAATTTTTATCTCATACATTTTTTTAACACTTGATCAATGGATGCTATAGTTTCAGAGATTTGGCTTTGCAAGTTAATCTTCTTTCCTTTTAGCATAATGTTAGATACGAATGGCCCTGAATAGCAGGGTTTGATGTATTTGGGGTCAGCATTTTGCTTCATCAATTTTTCTGGTCGCTCTGTTTCTCTGTTGGTAAAATATATTGCTTGGACATGGCTCTTGCACAATAACAGACATCTACTTGAGGTTGAATGTAAACTATCCAATTGGCGATTTGAAGACATGAGTGTCGTGTTATGATTGTCGGGATTAATGTTATTGAATAGGAGCTTGTAGTTTAATGGCCTGTGTTGGTTGATCCCTTGGCAACAGCTTTTGTTAGATTTGAATTTCTTGTAAATTGGATGCTTTTTTTACTGTTTGCAATAGTCTATGGTCCTGAAAGTAAGGTTGCATTGGAGCAGTTTAATTTAACAGATGCTCTCTTTTTGTTCATTCAAGTAATATTGATAATGAGGTACCGACTGTAGGTGGGGTCAAGTGTTTATATTGGATGCTCTTTCCAAGTATAAAGCAGAAGATGCTCGTGAAGCTGAAAATATAGTAGAGAGAGTTACTCCTCGATTACAGCATGCAAACTGTGCAGTTGTTCTTTCAGCCGTCAAGGTGATGATCCATTTCCGCTTGACTTTCTCCATCATTGTTGACAAAAACTCTTCACAACTTTTTTCGTTTTTGTCCTATTCTTATTTAGATATGACCCGTCATTTTTTTTAACAATCAAATTCTATTTCTTTGCCATTACTATAAAAAATTCAATTGTAATATTTTCTTTTTGAATAATATTGCAGATGATCCTTTTACAAATGGAACTAATCACTAGCACTGATGTAGTTCGAAATCTTTGCAAGAAAATGGCTCCTCCTCTTGTGACATTGCTTTCTGCAGAACCTGAGATTCAATATGTTGCATTGAGAAACATAAACCTTATTGTACAGAAACGACCAACTATCCTCGCCCATGAAATCAAGGTGATATAGCGTGACATTACTTTCGTACACACTGATGTTTGCTCTTCCTGAAACTGATAGTTTGAATATGGAGGTGGATTAATAAATACTCTCTCTCCTTTCTAGGTCTTTTTCTGCAAGTACAATGATCCAATTTATGTGAAGATGGAAAAGTTAGAAATCATGATAAAGCTTGCGTCAGACCGAAACATAGACCAGGTAAGTTTTCTTTGTTTCCTATCAAAAAAAAAAGTTAATTATATAGTATGTTGTGTTTTCTGGATTTTGTTTCGCTCTCATAGCCCACTTCATCTGCTACACTTTCACAGGTCCTGTTGGAGTTCAAAGAGTATGCTACAGAAGTAGATGTAGATTTTGTCAGGAAAGCTGTTCGTGCTATTGGACGCTGTGCCATCAAGCTAGAGAGGGCAGCTGAACGGTGTATTAGTGTTTTGCTTGAGTTGATCAAGATCAAAGTAAACTATGTTGTCCAGGAAGCTATAATAGTTATTAGAGATATATTTAGGAGATATCCCAACACGTAAGTGTTATTTCTCTCTTAATTTGTTGGTCTTGTATTCTGGAGAGACAACGAATGTTTACAGATCTGTTGTCAAATAATGTGATTCTTGTTCTTCCAAATTTTGATAATGTCATCTTCTCTCTCAGATATGAATCCATCATTGCGACACTTTGTGAGAACTTAGACACCTTAGACGAGCCAGAGGCAAAGGTATTCACAAAACCTGAGATTTTGGCTTTTCTTTGTGTATGTATTTTTTGTTCTCTGATTCTTCTTCTTTTACAGGCATCAATGATCTGGATAATTGGTGAGTATGCTGAAAGAATTGACAATGCTGATGAGCTGCTCGAAAGCTTTTTGGAGACTTTTCCTGAGGAACCTCCACAAGTCCAATTGCAGTTGCTGACGGCAACAGTGAAGCTTTTCCTTAAGAAGCCAACTGAAGGTCCACAGCAGATGATTCAGGTATTTTTTTATAGACACCTTCCTGCGCCTTGATCCATCTTGGTTCAGGATTGTTAGAGCACAGGTTATCATTGTAGGGGAGCACAAGTTGAGTAGAACTGGGTGGAGAGTTTCAACTTCAATGAGAGGAGGACATGATGGAAGTAGATTAAGCAACCTTTTTGTTCACGCATCTTGATATAGTTAAACAGAATTACAGCTTGCAAAAGACTAACTCTAGATCTTAGTGCTTTCTTGCTAAGCTTTTAAATGCTTATAAGTAGTGGCTCCCAAGGATTGTGTGGTTAAATAATAGATAAAAGTTGTGGGTGTTATGGAATGCGTGGTTAAAAATGACTTTGACCAACTTATAAGCTTTAAAAAGGTTTTCCAAATATGCGTTTATGCTTTAAATCCTGTTTCCTATTTGTGTTATGCTATGTTTCAATGGCAGCACCCAGTGTCTCATTGACAAGGGTTTTGCAACAATTAACTACCACTCGTACTCTGGAAACCATTGAGAGGGGAGATTATTAGTCATAAGACCTTTCATTCTGAAATAAGTACTGCTACACTGTTGATTGCTTACATTTACATTCAATGCCTTGTCTGCTTGGTGTTTTTGGCTGAACTGTTGATAAAGAGCTTTTTTTCGGTGGGTTGGCATCGAGTTCTGACATTTACACATTTTTCATGGTGTCTCATGTAGTTTACTTTTCCTCATCATAAAACTATATTAATGCATTATTCTGAATGGCTTTCATCAATACCCAGAAATGGTAATTCTGCAAGATGCTCCAGAGAAAATAACCAATACATTACTAACAGTTGTTTATGCGAGGAAGAAAGTGAGATTATTCTAGTTAAAGCTGGTTTTCAACAGAAAGAAGAAAATAAAGGAAAAATGCATAAAATGCCATTCTATTCCCGTTGCTCCGTATGACACTCTTCCTTTATCTTTCCTTCCTTAAAATTAAACAAACCAGTGACAGTGACATTTATATTTGGTTCGTCGCTCTGCTTTGAAACAAATGAAATCTATACGAGGAAATATGATAATTTGGAAGATAAAAAAATGTAACAGCCCCTGCTGTCTCTAATGTTTTGATGAATTTGCGTCTGGGCATTTTATATTAGAATTTCAAAGCTTCTGGCAACTTTGATCTTATGCTTTGACGGTGAATCAACGGTTCTTGTAGAGTTGGGGTTTTTTACTTTTTGTTTTGGTTCTCTTTTTGGTATATATCCTGGACTGGATTTTCACTGTACATAATCATATGCATAGGTTGTTTTGAATAATGCCACCGTGGAGACTGACAACCCAGATTTGCGAGACCGTGCATATATATATTGGCGTCTTCTCTCAACTGATCCTGAGGTATGTAATTGCTTTATTTTTTCCCCTTGATCTGCTTTAATACTCGGTTTCCATTTTATATTCATTTGGGATTTTAGAGGGAAAAAAAAGTGCTTTGCATTCAGACAAATCACCGAATTCTATCTCTTTGTTTCCCTTTGTTTTGTAAAGATATTTTACTTCAGCACCTTCACTATTATCTTTGGAGGAATGGGATCGTTTTCTGTAATTAGCTTGCGTATCAATGTGTTAGCTGTTATGTGTACTGTCGTCTGCTGATTGTGCCTATATGAGGGGGCGGGGGTTGCCATAAAGGAGCAGCATACTTTATACATACATTATTCTTCTATGTTTACATTGTATTCTTTTGTCTCTCAGTCAGCCAAAGATGTTGTTTTGGCTGAAAAGCCCGTGATCAGTGACGATTCAAATCAACTCGATTCTTCGCTGCTAGACGAGCTTCTTGCCAACATTGCTACATTATCCTCTGTCTATCACAAGCCCCCAGATGCATTTGTAACTCGTGTGAAGACCATCCAGAGAACTGAGGAAGAAGAGTTTCCCGATGGAAGTGAAGGAGGATATTCCGAATCGCCTTCCCATGCTGCTGGTGCATCGCCACCACCTACGGTAAGTAGTGCTCTGTATGCTGCTGCACCAACTGTGCCTGCGGCTCCTGCACCTGTGCCAGATTTACTTGACCTGATGGGAATGGAAAATAACAACAATGCTATTGTATCTGTCGATCAGCCTGCAACCCCTTCTGGGTATGTATATACATTGGGACTAAATTTATTTTATTTTTTTTTTTTGGAGTACATTTCCAACTTGCAAAAAGAGGTTACTTGAATACACCCCAATCATTGATGTCATTTGGAAATTGCACTAGAATCCTGCCTTTTCAGGATATTATTATTTTTTAAAATTCCTTTAGGGTGTGCTTCACAGAAAAACTCATGTAATTCTCGCTTTGATTGCAGACCTCCTTTGCCTGTTGTATTACCGGCATCTACCGGTCAAGGTCTACAAATCAGTGCACAGCTGGTACGAAGAGATGGGCAAATATTTTATAGTATGTTGTTTGAAAACAACTCCCAGATTCCCCTTGACGGGTTTATGATTCAGTTCAACAAGAATACATTTGGCCTTGCTGCAGCTGGACCACTCCAGGTAATTATTATTTCTGTCATAAGTGATTTTTCTTTTTCTATCTTCTTTCCTTAATTGATGCTATATTTTCAATCAGGTTCCTCCACTGCAACCTCGAACATCTGCAAGCACTCTTCTGCCTATGGTTTTGTTTCAAAATACATCTCCAGGTCCTCCAAATACACTTCTACAGGTGGCTGTGAAAAACAATCAGCAACCTGTATGGTACTTCAATGACAACATTTCGTTGCTGGTCTTCTTTACTGAAGAAGGAAGAATGGAGCGCTCCGCTTTCCTTGAGGTAAAAAGCTTAAAATCTGTGTTAGTATCCATGTGTCCTAAAATGATGTTCACTAATCGAGATAAACTGCTAAACTTTTATTTCATGGACTCATAAGAAGTTTCCATTAAAATGTCTGATAAGCTGTTTGTCAAATATTTGTGGGAATTGACGACTTCCACAATAAAAAATGCAGACATGGAAGTCTTTACCTGATTCAAACGAGGTTTCAGTAGACTTGCCCGGGATTGTGATGAACAGCGTAGACGCAACCTTAGAACGGCTGGCTGCTTCCAACATGTTCTTTATTGCCAAGCGCAAGCACACGAATCAGGAGGTGTTGTATCTTTCGGCTCAGATTCCTCGAGGAATCCCTTTCTTAATTGAACTTACAGCAGTTATCGGAATCCCTGGTCTTAAGTGTGCAATCAAAACTCCAAGCCCTGAAATGGCCCCTCTATTCTTTGAAGCCCTCGAGAGACTACTCCGAATTTAAAATGTCCGAACTAGTCCTGGTTTTACTTGTTGGGTGGGTTTTTTTTTGTAATATTCGTAATGTTTTTCACTATTCGGCTTCGAGGTTTTTTTCCTACTCTACTAGCTCTAAATGTTAGCTTCATTTGTTTGATGTATGTTGCATATATATTCTTAATAGATTTCAAGAAATTGCAGATCTTTGTGGTTTTCTTCTTGTATAATTCAAACTGTAATGGTTTGTATTGATTTCTATTCGGTACTCTTTTATTCAAGATCTTATAATTCAAGTCAGTCAATCGCGGTTTCCAAACTGGGTTCAGTCTATTGTTATTAAATCTTTCAACCAAAGGCTCAATAATCAAATGGGACACTTGAGTTTGGTCGTATTCAAGCATTATCAAATGCCATGCCAGTAAGAGGTCATTCTGCTTGACTACCTGAAGATGAATAATGTGGTGACGAATCTTTCATAGTTTGTTTTCTTTTGCAAGAATTCCATATGTCATTCCCTTTACGACCACTCCCCTTAGGTACCCATGCAAAAAGAACGGTTGATGCACAATCTTTATGTTGTAAAGAAGCCCTTTTTCGGGAAGTATCAATGCTTTTCTTTGAACCAGAAAATTAACATCAGCGCACACTAATAGTCTAAGACTATGAACGTGCTTGGTAAAGATTAAAATTCAATTAAAATTGAAAATATAGTCGTTATTAGGTTTCACTCGTCTAATAAAAGTCAACAATACGGGCCTACGTTTAATGTACTGGACTATATTGTAATCGAAGATTCTTGACATCAACATCCCAAATGTGCAAATGTGGATTTCCATGTTAGTGGTTTTCGAGACACCTGAACCTCCAACTTGAAAGGTTAAGGTAGCTTGGAATTTGTGTAATTACTTGTGAACGTGTCGCGATTGACATAATAGAGTAGGCAATGCATAACCTTCCCTCCTAAGTCCTATGTGCTTCCTTTTTTTTAATTCACTGTACGATTGATTATCCCAATAATATATTGATTATCAATGTTCAACTCTACTCTATTATGTAGACATTCATTTAATTCCAGTATATATAAGTTTGTATTATTGCCATTATTGTATGATTAGGTCTTTTCTTTAATCATTTTCCTTATAATAGTTTTAAGTTTTTAATTTATCATGTTTCATCTAGGTAGGAGGACCACACAGTTGGCGAATCTTTTTGCTTTGAAAATTTTCTAATAAAAACGCCCTAGTAGTCTTATTAAAAAGGACAAAATGCTAAATTCATATCAGTTAATTTTTTTTCCTGCATTCAAAATTAATTCTATTTAAAATTTATAAAATTATATAATTTAGTGGCCACCAGTTTATTGTTCCAATAACAAGTCCATTTAACAAGAGGATTTATTGGCGCAAATCCTTTCTTACAGTGCCGGTTCTGTGATTTTTGGGGCATGAGACGAATTTCAATAATTATGTCCAAAAATTGTAGTATGAATTCAATAGTTAACTTGTTAATTTAAATACTTAACAATAAAACAACGAATAAAATGTATTATACAAAAGATTTATATTATAATCAAATCACAGGGGCGGACCCAGGATATTNATTGGCGCAAATCCTTTCTTACAGTGCCGGTTCTGTGATTTTTGGGGCATGAGGCGAATTTCAATAATTATGTCCAAAAATTGTAGTATGAATGCAATATGAATTCAATAGTTAACTTGTTAATTTAAATACTTAACAATAAAACAACGAATAAAATGTATTATACAAAAGATTTATATTATAATCAAATCACACAAACAACAATGTTCCAAACATTTTATGGACGACAAAAAAAAAAAGAAGAAGAATGAAAGAAGCTAAAATTTAAGGGCCCCTCCAATGCTGGGCCCAAGGCGCGGGCCTCACTCGCTTTTATGCAAAATCAGCCCTGCTTTCTTATAGTTACATAATCATTCTTTATTGATGAGAACCATTTGATTTTCTGTTAAATCATCACATGACACTCACACATTCAACTTCATGAAATAGGTTTTTGTTAAAAGTTTAAAGTGGTGCATGTCTGTATTGTATCAGGGTCTGTGATCATTTAACAAAGAGAGCCGTGCTATGGGTACATAACCCTCCACATAGGGGTTGACATAATTGCCACATGGTTGGCCCCTATTGGAGGGTTGCCGGGCCCTGTGGCAATTATGTCAACCCCTATGTGGAGGGTTATGTACATGTAGAGTAATTCTAACAAAGATTGATATTGTTTTAATTTTTCATATTCAACATAGATTGTAGGTTTGCTTAAGGGTAAATTGCACATGGAGTTTCAAACCTTTGAATATTGTGACTATGGGATCCCAAAACCTTTGGTTTTTATCGTAGTCTCAAATCTTTCAAACGTCCGTGCTAGGATTTTTTTGTAATGGGAACTGTCGACAAATTTTGAATAAAATAATTATTTCACTCTGATTTAAAATAAATAAATTACAGTATAAATCCCCAATCATTTCACTCTCTTTCAATTTCGTCTCCAATAAATTTTAATTGAACGAATAATCCCAACTCTTCCGTAATTCACACAAATGCACAGATACTCATTCGTGAAAATCTATCAAAATTTTGTTAAAGTTGTATAAAAAGACATTTTTGTCCTTTACTTTAATTGTACAAAACACAACATTAATAAACTCTTTAAATTAATATTTTAATTGAGGTAGTGGATTTGACTCTTCAAATTTAATATAATATAATAAATAATATAAAAAGTTAGTGAAAATAAAAGATAAAAAAAATAATAAATATTTTTTGAAAAATAATAAAATTAAGTGTTAAATATAAAGAACGTGCCGAAGTACTTGAATTTTTTTACGCTCTAAATTATATAATATATTCTTTGAAAATAAAAAGCCACCTGTGGGATTCCTGTTGAATTTTAATGTCATTATATTGTTGCTAAAAGTAAAAGGTGATACAATTTTCTTGAAAAGTTAAAATAATAATAATAATCAAATTATTT
>CAIGRQ010129375.1:0-11503 GCA_903798375.1 Fraxinus sp. D2006-0159 | reverse complement strand
TGAGATCGATTTAGGACTCTCGTTTTTCACTATAATGATGGAAAGCGAATGTAAATGTGACTTAATATTTTAACATGCCTCTAAAATTTATCTCCTTGAGTGTACTCAACAAAAGATAAATTTTAGTTAAATCAAACCCAACATTCAGAAATATCTAATATTTCATAGTATCAAATATATCCCTAATAAACCAATCTTGAGTGTACTCAACAAGTTGAGATCAATTGAGGACTCTGATTTTTCACTATAATGAAGGAATGCGAATATAAATATGACTTAATATTTTTAACGAGAGGTTTTGCACAACCTGTATCGTATACTAGTTGGCACATAGGTCTGAATAACATTGGACGCGCAGACCCACAATAATAACAATAATAACGGACTCGTTTGTATCTTCAATTGGTCCAGCTGCAACTTGTATCCTATACTAGTTGGCACGTAGGCCTAAATAATAATGGACGCGCAGGCCCAAAACAATTACAATAATAACGGACTCGCAGGTCCAAAATAAATTAAGAACTCGCATGCTCACAATGCAACAAGAATTAAATTAACCATTCAACACATCTATATGGTCGAGTCCATAATCATCTACTAATAAAACATTCATCATATAAATGATTTCCTATATAATATCTAATATTGTATGCAAATATGTTTTAAATTTCTAGCAATTAAGGTCGTCTAAACTAATTTAGACAAATAGATCAGAACAATTAAATAATTAATTAATTTAATTAACGAATTTATTTAATTTAAATCAATTTTTAATTAAATACCGAATTAGAGTCCAACTCTAATTCCACAACATAGGGCAGAACTATTTATTAAAATTAAATTCTAATTAAATATCAAATTAGAGTCAAACTCTAATTTCAAAACTTAAAGCAGTTAAATTTAATCAAATTTTAATTAAATACAAAAATTGGAGTCCAACTCTATTTTCAAGATATTAAGGCAAGTTTATTTAAATAAAATCAAATTTTAATTAAATACTAAAGTAGAGTCCAACTCTAATTCCAAAAGAAATTTTAGGGTGAAACAATTTAATTAAAATCAAATTTCAGTTAAATGTCAAATTAGAATCCAACTCTGATTTCAAGAATATACTAGGGTGGATAATTTAATTAAAATTCAGTCATATGTAATTTGTATCTTACAATCACAACTCCTCGTGATTAACAAATCACTAAGAGTTGAATCTACAGATTCTATTATTTAATTTATTTGAATATTAATTAATTAAATGATATATATTGCCATAAATATGTATTGATTATATATTTTAAAAGTGTTTATGTCCAAAGTTGATTAGGCTTAGGACATAACACTTACATTAACAACCAAAAAGATTTTGAAAGCTTTAGTGTTTAGAGCAAGGACCTTCCTAGACAAATGCGATGCTATCAAGAAGAGTGAATGCATTTAGCCTTGAGTTACATGATTTACATCTTTCTTTTCGGTTTAGTCAAACTTGGTTTGGTTAGTTTGGTTCGATTTCATTTTGGTTAGTTTGGTTCAGTTTCATTTACTTACAATGGAACCAATTAACTTCAAACACGATTGATTCACAGTCGAGAAACAAACAAAAAGATATATAATTTATTTTTTCTTAAACTCGTTTTCAACCACACATTTCATGGAATCCACAAATTTTATCAAATTTTCAACCACATATGTCATTAACTTTTACCAAAATATACTGAAAATCTGATTTTTAGCCAAATCAAACATGACCAAACCATAAATCATGAGCATGAATCAACTAAGCCTTTTACCGACTTTCTCAAAAAGGAACTATCCTTAATTAAGTCCTAAATTTCAAGCATGTATAACATTACACAGTCTCCCACCAATTGGAAGTGTCACATGACTGATCAAATAGGGCATCTGAGCAAAGATTGCACCATGTTTCAGTTGATGCCAATGGTGAACTGTCTCCTTCTTCTTCCTGCTCTAAACGGTTGCTGATTTTTTCCTCATCATCTGCATGTATAACTCCATTGGGGTCCTTTCGTTCGGAATTCGGGCAACACGGTATGTCTTTGTATTCGACATTTTCATCAAGAGAGTTCTCTAGTAGATTCTTTAGCTGTCGTAAGTGTGGACGTGTTAAAGATAAGATTTAAATGAATACTTGTTGCCTTTAGATTAGATGGTTATACGTGTTCATGTCTTGTTGTATCTCATTTATAAAACTTGTGCAAGTGTCAAGAGTTTTAGTAGATTTTGACAAATATTGATGAAATGTATGGTTGAAAAGTTGATAAAAATTGTGAATCTATGAAATATGTGATGGAAATGAGTTTAAGAAAATTGAATTTTAAGAAATGGGGCCAAACAGGGACTAAAAGATTTTAAACGAGATAGTTAGCCATGGGAAACCAATAGAACCAATTATTGGGATAAGAAGTACTTCGATATCAGACCACTAATTAGATTGGGAAATTATTCTAACTTGATTTTGGCTTTGCATGCATACAAGGTTTGACAAATGACTTGAAAGAGAACTAGTTGGAACAAGGAGGAAGCAAAAAAGAATACGATACCTGCATTTGTAAAGACTGTTTTTCCCTCATCAAAGATTCGGTTTGCGCGTATAAATTGTCATAATTGGCTTTAAGCACTTTGTAATCTTGCTCAATTTGCTTCGACTTCCATCTCGCCCTTTTGTTCTGAAACCAAATAGCTACTTGGCGAGGCTGCAGCCCGAGATCTCTAGCTATTTGTAGCTTCTTACTTGGTTCAAGCTTGCTGCCTAGCTTGAAAATGGATTCTAATGACTTTATTTGCTCATCACTAAACCTCTTAGCATTTTTGCTTATCTTTTTTGAGAGATTTTTCTTGTGGGCAGCTTTGTTTTCCTCTGATACTTCCATCACTTGAGGTTGAGGGAGTTCTAAACTGGGACAAAAATTTTGTATTACTTAAGGAAAGATGTTATTGCTTGTATTCATAGATTTACTACTTGTCTGAAACTAAGAAAAATGAGGGCTTATTATATTAATATGAAGTAAATTGTTTTTTAGCAGTTGAGGTCTTTGTCAAACCCTATTGTCTCATGTACAGTTCAATGCTTGTTATCCTAAGAATTTTCCACAGCTCCATTTTGGATCCTTTTCTATATATATTTATCTTGTAATAAATTATTTTGCAAATTTGTGAAAGCTGAAGTGTTTGTATACCATACAACTATGACAAGTGTGATAGCTTGTTACAACCTACGGTTTAAATTGAATTGAGTGACGACAAAAGATTCGTATATCTGACCTCAATTTTATTGAAAATATTTTCTTGTGTGATTTTTATTGTATTTCTCATGGTTTGTGGAGTTGAGTCGAGCATGCCCGAAATACCACGAAATATCATAGTGAAAGCATATTATGCCAATGGGACAAGATGGCNCCTCAATTTTATTGAAAATATTTTCTTGTGTGATTTTTATTGTATTTCTCATGGTTTGTGGAGTTGAGTCGAGCATGCCCGAAATACCACGAAATATCATAGTGAAAGCATATTATGCCTATGGGACAAGATGGCATGATGAGACATGATGAAATTGGAAAAATGGGAAGGTGAAGAATAATTGTTGCCTAATAACAACAAAAGAGATGGCTGCCATTGTTTTGTCATTAATCATGAGGGAGAGTTCACATTAACACTCAATCTTCTGGTTTTTAGCTTTCTTACACAACCAAACTATTGCGTGAATTGAATAGACCATAATTAAATGGTATATGTTCTCGATAGTTCATCGAAAAGAATAAAAAGAGAGATGCGTTGAGAATTGGAAATTATAATTCTATACAATAAAGAGCAATAAAATAATAATTCACTATGATGTAAAAAAGTTTATAAGAGAAGAATTGCAAACCTTATTTATAATAAAAACTAAGGCAAAATCGAAATTACAATTACGAAATCTCTAAACTATCTGTAATGAAAATTATCCTTATTAAGTGCAAAATTGAAATTACAAGATTGTATTTGCGTAAGGATTCCGCCTAACTTCACGACTTGAAAAAACGAGAGATCAAAACATGAGACCTAACATGCCATGTAGGGACAGAAATAGCATTAAACTCCTCAAAAGTCTCATCCGTCGGCGTTTCTTGTCCTGACCTTTGGTAAATTGTCTAATGTGGAAATTTGTGAAAGTTTTTTTTGTAATAAAATAGATATTTAAAAATATCTTTCATCTCATATTTAAACAAACATATTATACTCAAAGCTTGTTTGGTCCGACTTAAAATTCAATTAAAATTGAAAATATGGTCGTTATTGGATCCCACTCGTCTAATAAAAGTCAATAATAACGACTAATTTTTCAATTTTAATCCGATTTTAATCTCTGCCGAACACACGCTAAACAAGTTTTGAACGGCCCAAAGTTTGTTGCTTACTTTTCCAATATTAGAGAAAATACATGAAATTATAAAGATTTGGCTTCTAGCGTAAAAAGATCAAAGAATAGTTTATTTATTTCACTTTAATCGATGTAAAAAGAAATTCTTTTAACAGCAACGTTGGTCAATTCACGGGGAATCCTTAAAGCTTGAAAACTCATATAGAAGACAAAAACTTTCGAGATTGCTATAGAACCTATGTCAATTCGTTCGGAGTTTTTGTCTCAAATTTCATTATTCCAAAAGCCTAATTCATAATTGCTTCACCATATTCGTAACATTGCCGGTCTACTTACTTAAGCTAGGTCAATGTTAATATTTCATGTCTCTATCTTGATTTCCCTATGCTACTAGCAAGATAATGTTATCTATTGTGGAAAAAAAGTTATTTATTGGGTTAATTCTATTCATAGTTAGTGCTATTTGATCCCATTATTAATTGGATCGTTGTACTTCAATTCGTGCTAGTAAAAGTACTTTGATTTTATTATACTTTAAATTCGATTTCACATAAGGTCACAATGTTTCATTTACAAATATCAGTTGATAACGTGACCGTCAAGTACAAACGAACATCCTACTTTGCTTTCAAGATGCTCTGAACTGAACAATTTATGTCCAATCCTATTTTTTACGTATTTTGAAAGCATTTTTGTTTGATTTTAAGTTTATGATGTAGACATAAATTGTTCTATTGGTATTAGGGGTGTCAATGAATTGGTTTTTATTCTGAATCCGATGAAATTAATGGGAGATTGATTTAGGGTCTCGGTTCAATAATCTGATCAAGATTTGAAACAGACAATTCGTGGATTATCGGATTGGACCGAATTCATAAATTATTCTTATCGAATTGAATCTAATACGAGCAGATTCGATCCATATCTTATCCATTTAAAGCCCCTAGTTGGTAGTAACCACGTCATCAACTGAAATTAATAAATGGGAGAGAGGCTTTTGTGAAATCAAATTAAAGGTAATGATTGAATTAACCAAAAAATTATTAAAGATTAGATCCATTCATTGTCTATATTTTTTTTTTATTCAACTATGAGTAAAATAATTTATATATTATCATCGAATTTATTTTTCTTATTATAAATATTCAATAAGTAAACTTTCTCGTAAATAAGTAGACAATATAAAACTGTTATTTTCTAGATTTTTAGTAGTACTTTAATGTTCTCTCCCACTTGTACTAATCAAAACTTGTCGTGATTAGAAATTCTTAAATGAAACATCTCTTCATCCCAACATTGCGTAGCAAGTTGGGACTTCAGTTGGACAGATGTGAAGAATTCATTGCAACTTTTGAAACAGAAGTTACGTGCCGAAAATTGTTGGCTACGACTTACAAGGATGGTCGGTCCATTTCTAACCGTTTAAAATTTTCAAATGAAATGTTTTAAGATTTATCGGTAGAATTTATGCTTTTACTTTTACTTTTTGTAAAAGATCTTTCGATAAAATTAATCAAACAAGTTACTTCAAGAAAATTATATTTAGAAATATTTTTTTAATTCCAAAAATAGTTTTTGACATTTTAAAAGTCGTATCGGGCTGAAATCAAGCAAAATATTTGTATTTGGGTATAGATAGGCCTCTCTATGTATTAAAAGCATCGAACATGTCAACTTTTTTTTTAATGAATTCATTGTTTAAAGAAAAATTTGAATTAACATACAAATTGAAGTTACATCAATGGTAGTGGGTTTAATGCTTTATGTCAATTTTATGGTTAGGAAATTAGGAAAAGTTGATTTATAGTGTCTTGTTCTTTGTGGATAACCATCAAATATTCTATCTGTTTGATGCTTGAAAAAGAATTTTTGTTTGTCGTTTTTGGATCAAGTCATGATAAATAAATTAAGGTAACACAAATTGATTTAACATCTTCCGATAAACTAAACGGTAGGTAGAATGTTGGGGAGAAAAATTTGTGTAGTTGGTTTCTAATTTTTTTTGAAATAAAGTATTTTGTTCGCATTGGATCAAAAGGCTACTTAATCAATGTTAAAAGAACGAGATGAGATGAGATGAGATCGCTATAACAAAAACAGTCTTTCGCAACGTTCAAAAAACATTGCTGAAAACCTTTTGCAACATTTTTTAGTATGTTGCAAACCTCGATTTGTAGTAGAGTAGAAGGATACATCAATGTTTTTTCCGATGAGATGATAATTTTAAGATATATTTCTGAGTTAAGTTTAATTCGATAAGTGAACATAAAATCTGCGAACTATTTCTGATAGTTTTTGAGATCTTGCTTAGGGTCGATATTGTTATTTCTTTATTTTATTTTTTTCCCGGTGTTTTAAAGAGCTTTTGAAATTGAGTTTAATTCAATAGTGGACAAAGCATTGTGTATATTGATGTCTGTGTTGTATCTCCACAATAATTACACATTATCATCAACTATATAGAATTGATCTCATGTCCACAGTGGGAAGTGGTAATGTGTTGGCCATCCGTCGATGTGGCAAGATTCATTCCGTAGCACGGGATTTTGTAACGACAAAAACAAAAACCCTTACAATCGGATCAACAAGAGATCCCGCACTTCAATATGAGAAAGAAAGAGCATGGAAAAAGTCATCGTCTCGTTGCAAGGCTCATTTTGAGTTGTGGGTCATAGGGCGGGCAGCTTTATACAAATCCAAAATTCTGAAATCTCCGCTACGTCCAAGGCTTTAGTTCAAAATCCCGAAAGTCATCGAATTGCCCTTCATTTGCACAAGACTTGCCACATCAACGATCAGTTTCTAAATTTATTTCCCATCTGTTACAACATGTGGTGTTGTCACACCAGCAATATATATCATGTCCAATATGGACAGAATATCAGTTATATTCAACTATATATGTTGATACTGTTATTTGGCATCGGGGGACGCATTAATATAGCCAGACCGAGTGGGATTCTCTATGGGATGCTTATTCATCAAGTGGATCATTTGAGATAGCTTGTCAACAGATGATAATGCCAATTAGATATATTTCCCTTGTTTGTGAAGTTTAATACAGTAGTATGTTAGAGGAGCAGTTTCAACCAGTAATGCTACATAAGCTTAGGGAAAATGAACAAATCTGCTTCAGCATAAGAAATGGTGTTCTGGTATTTCTATTTGAACAATAGCATCTTCAATGGATAATACGGATAGCTACGTAGTTAGCACGAAGATTGAAAGGCTTCTGGTATACGAGATATTGATGTCTAATAAATAAATATTCGAGTTAAAAACTAATTCCAATATATTTTATAAATTGCTATATAGGCTACTAGTGCACAAAATGATTTTACATGTTCATCTTACGTTTGCAATTGCTTTGCATATTTTACTCGAAGCATAAGTTTAAGGGTTTACAAAATATGCTTGTAGTAATGTCTACATTCGATTTTTAAATTTGGTGTTAATGTGTAATCTTGTTACTCGTTCATTTGCACGTTCTCGTACAGTGCCGTGGAAGTGCACCTCTACATGTCCAACCAGAGGCTCGTACTTGTAGGGTAAGATAGTAGATTTCAGTAAGGGTGTGTTTGTCATCTTTTAAAAATTAAATTGTTTGCTACAGTCATTTCTCCACCACATATTCACACAATAAATTATTCTACACACAAATCAATAAAATTTCTTTAAATTTTAACCGCACATTTTCCAAAAATTACTATTCAAAACTTCATTCTTTCTTCCATAATGGGAGACAAACATGGGCTAAATACTAAGTGCAACTAATGCCGAGTGAGTCATCTTTTAGTGAAAAGAAAATCACTTTAACAAAAAGAAATTAAAAAATAAAATCGAAGAAATGAGGATACTGATACCGTTTTGTATTCCACCACTGAAGTAAATTAAAGAAGTTTGCCCCGCCTATGAATCCTCTAATGTATGGGGCTCCAAGCATGTGATTATTACACATTTGGAACTCAAGAAATGTTAAATCTGTATCGTTAGATCTCGAACTGATTACATTTTTGTTTCGAAAGTAAAGTTTAAATTATTTTGAAATAACTCCAAACAATGTCCTACTCCATGAAAAGCCTCATCTTAATTGCTTCTTGATTCACACCTTGATACTTGAAATTTTCACAATGTTCCTGAAAGCACGTGAAATGATAACGTGGATTCTCGTTAGTCCTGTCGAAGAAAGGTACATTGCTTGTAACAAATTGATGACATCTTGTCTTAATTGGAAATTATCATGCACATAGGATAGATGAGAGTGGACTGGTTCTCAACAACAAGAAAAATCATGAAATCCCCGATAAGCATATCGTCTTCATTGTTTTCGCGTTCCGCTTTAGCATGTTGATTTTTAACTTCTATACATTTTGCGAGAAGAAAAAGAATATGAGTTAATCAACTGAATATGATGCCAAAAAGCTAGTTGTCGAAATTATTCAACATGAATACGATATCGTTAACAAGTGATGAATTAGTTTGTAGAGTATCTTATTTCACCTTAATTAAAACTAATCTTAACAAGAACACACAAATTAAATTTTCATTTTAGAAAATAAAGTTTTCCTTTTAACTAAAATAAATTCTAATGGAGAAAACATGTATCTATGTAGAAATCAACTAAGGAAATAGTTAGGAGTACTCCCCGATTTCACTAATAATCATACTCATGTTCAATTCATATTTTTCTTTCACTTATTTTGTTTCCGATCATTAAATCTAAGATAATATTTTGAGTACTCAAACATGCAATCTTTTGATTTAATAAAGAACAAATATCATGTAATATGATTCTTATTAACAAACATAAAAGTAAAAAAAAATAATAATAATAATAAAAAAGAGTTCTAACATCATCATATGTAAAAATTAGTTAGCTATATCGTTCGTCCTAAAGAATAATCTAGCCAAGGAACATTACAAAAAATTGTGGACAGAATGTGATATAGATAGGGCTGGGTGTGGGCTGGATTGGGTTGGTTTTGAATCCAATCCATTCACAATTGAAATCCAACCCAGTCCAAACAGACCAAACTCAGGTTAGTTTGGGTTGGGTTTAGTTGATTGGTTTGGACTAGAGTCCAAGTCAAATTGGACAATTTTTTTATGCGCCCAATGGTTATGACATTTTTTGTTGAATCTGAATATTTTTTTAAAGGTTGATACTATTTCAATTTGAACAAATTTCAGTTACATAAAAATGATAATTTGAAAGACCTTAAATCGATTGAAGTTGGATCAATGGGGATAAGTTTCATTCCAATAGATCAATATAAATTAAAATTATTGTAAAACATGTTAAATAGATTATACCATGATCAAATTAAATACATATTCACTCAATCTAAATACATATTGAATACCTGCATATTATACATATTGAATAAAATGAATTCAATCTAAATACTGAAAATGTTAAATCAACCAAATTCAATACAAAATCTCCTCATTCAATCCAAGTGTTTGTCAAAAATCACGTTAAAAAATCGAGTCAAGAAGTCGAGGCACAAGTAACAATGAAAGGCAGGAGAGACAAGAGGTAGAAGAGACACGAGATAGTGATAATTAGGTTTTAGGTTTTTGTCTTAAGTACTTGTAGGACGGATATTAAAATACAGAAATCGTTACAGATTGTATTTTTGAAAAATACAAATAGATAGGAATTTTCTTGTAATTGTAAAAACCCTCTGATTAATAATCTCGATGTTTGAATACGATGAGCCACGTGGTTTGAATCCTAGGTTTCGAGATTTGTTGAGAATTTGATTTCTCGATAATTTCATTTGTTCGACGCTTGAATTTTGGAGCTTGAATTTGTATTTCGAAAACTTGGACTTGATCTTGATTTGATTTGAGGAGAACTTTGATATTCTTGAATTTACTTGATTTGAAGAAGATTTTGATCTTTTTCATGTTTTCCGGATTTGGAGTTGGGAGGATTTCTTCATCACTTCGTGATTTTCTTTTGCACTTTTTCTCCCTCCTTTACAATGAACCTTTGACCCCCTATTTATAGAGGAAATTCATGGTCAATTTTGATAATCACTCAATTAATTCAATTAAATTGATTACAATTGGATAATTATGAATTTTCTTAAGAAAAGTGGGATGGGCCTTTAGAATTTTATGGGCCTACACCTTAATTTAGTAAATTTAATTGGGTTAGTTATTTAAACCGACCCAACCCATTATTATTATTATTATTATTTTATGTCTACAAATGCCCCCTCAAGATTTATTAATAAATAAATTAGTAAATCTTGATTTTCAATTTTTTTTTTTAAGGTAATCGTTGTTCGATTATTTATTTATTTAAACAATTCTTGATTTATTTATTATTATAATTTTTAACAGACTTTTTATATTTTTTTGTAAGTTTGGCTCAAGGGAAGTCCGATATTTCACTATTTATATGAACAAATTATTAGATTTAGAGATCAAAATGTTGAATTTGCAGACAAAAGGTAAGACTTCTTTTATTATTATTATTATTATTATTTTCTTGATTTTGCCGGCTTCTCTCTCTCTCTTCAAATTTTTTTTTTGGTCCCTCTGGAGGCGGAAACCAAACCAAACAATGTTTGGTTTTTGCTGTCGGCAAAAACAAAACCAATATTGGTTTTGGTTTGGGCAGAAACCAAAACCAATTTGGCAGCAGAAACCAATATAATTTTTTTTTTTTTAACGTTTATTCAATTTTCTAGGTTTTTGCAAATTTTTTTTTTTTTTTAACGAATAGTGAACGATACTGTTCCTTGAACAGTGACATACACTGTTCACGTGAATAGTTTTTTTTTTTTTTTTAAGGTTGGAACTAACATTCTTCATTTTTATTTTCAGGGATTCAACGTTTGAAACAAGTCAGAGATTTTGAGGTTCGAGATTTTCTTGATATAGAGTAGAGTTTTATACTGTAATTATTTTAGAGTTTAGAAAATATTCAAAATTATCAGCCTTTTCATGTACGTTGAAGACCAAGAACTGCTACCTTTCACCATTCACGGCACATTGTGTTTGGGACCAAGGACCTTCATTAGACCGTCCAAGGCACTTTATGTTTGGGACCAAGGACTTTCCTTCGACCCTCCTAGGCACTCTGTGTTTGGGACTAAGGACGTTCCTTCTACCGTCCAA
>CAIGRQ010129354.1:0-18539 GCA_903798375.1 Fraxinus sp. D2006-0159 | reverse complement strand
TTTTCGGCTTTCGCATTGAATGTATAGAGAGAATGGTATGAATATGTGCAAATTATGTCCTTTATAGACTTCTTTTTGGTGAATGATGATCGATGTACTGTGTAGGGAGAGAGTGATGGGATCTGGGCCTGGACACGTTTCAATCAATTATTTAACCATCTTCCACTTGCTGCACTGATTGAGAAGAAAATCATATGCATGCATGGTGGCATTGGGAGGTCAATAAATTCAGTAGAACAGATAGAGAAGCTAGAGAGGCCCATAACGATGGATGCTGGATCGATAGTACTAATGGATTTGCTATGGTATGCTTTGCATTATATTCTATGTTTTTGTTTATATCCAAAGCCTTACCTTCTGTGTTTTTGTGCAGGTCTGATCCCACCGAAAATGATAGTGTAGAAGGTTTGAGACCAAATGCTAGAGGACCTGGTCTTGTAACTTTTGGGGTATGCATTTTATGAATTTTCAGAGAGAAATCTGGTTGACTTTGATCCATTTTTTAAGCTTGTCGCAGAGAACTTTAACTGTGTATATTAACCTTTAATTTCTGTTTAATCTATTATTATTGCAGCCTGATCGGGTCACGGATTTCTGTAAGAAGAACAAATTGCAACTCATCATAAGAGCGCACGAATGCGTTATGGATGGATTTGAACGGTTTGCCCAGGGGCAGCTGATCACTCTTTTTTCGGCAACCAATTATTGTGGTAAATGTTGAGAAATCTTCACCTTCACCTTCTTGTAGAACTGGATTTGCATTCTGATTAAAAATTGCATCCAGGGACTGCAAATAATGCTGGTGCAATATTGGTAGTTGGCAGAGGATTGGTCATTGTTCCAAAATTAATTCATCCCTTGCCGCCTCCTCTCCAGTCCCCCGAGACATCTCCTGAACGTGGGACTGAGGAGACTTGGATGCAGGTGATCCTCTTGTTGATTTTTCGTGTTTGTAAAGCTTTCTCGTGTTTACCTTCCAATCCAATTCTTTAGTTTTGAAACCTAGTTGGCTAGATGTTTACAAACTATTAATGTTTGATTTGGTTACTTTAGGAGCTTAACATCCAAAGACCGCCTACTCCTACAAGAGGCCACCCACAACCTGACTTCGACCGAAGTTCACTTGCCTATATATGAACTCGCTTGTCGATCTCTTAATATCACGATGTTGTGTATGAGTGGAGTCATTGCCTATTCATGAAGTCAATCTTTTAATATCAACAAAAATATCGTGCGGGGGCCTAAAATCCTTTAGAGCCACGATTTGACAGGTAATTATTGTGCATCGGCAAATGCCGTCTAATAACAATGTTGTATTTGACAGATGGTTCGAAAGTTATGTTTTAGTCACATGTTTTCGTATTTAGTGGTAGGTAAGTTAGCAGTTGGTCTAAATAGTAACCTCTATCTTCATAGATTTTGTACAAAGTATGCCCCCCGTATAAATGCGTAACTGATATACAGATGTATGTGTAGCTGCTGGTTCAAATTTACATTTTCCCCCATCTTGCTATTAAATTTCAGAAAAATTGTCAGCTGTTTTGACATCTTACGATCTATCTACATATTGAGAATTGATGTTAATTAGCTTTATATTTGTGACCTATGCTATTTCAATCAAATCAACAAAATATAGGTTAAAAAAAAAAAGATCAATTACTGGATGTCAGGATCCAATGCAATTATGGTTAATTGTAGCCGCTGCATGAGCTTAAATTTCATTCCAAGTTAATACCATCCGATACTGTCTTACCAAGCATGAAGAGAGCTCATCAAAACGAAGAAATTATCCCCCAAGTCGAGCAAATCTTCCAATCTATTGACATCGACGAGTATGGAAAAGGAATACATCTTTTACACATCATAATTTTTCTTCTGCGACTCTATCTGCCTCGTTTCAACCTCTATTGCAGCATGGCATTGTAGCCATCGACCATTCCACCACGAAATTAGTTTGTCAGGCAATTTTTGCAGCACTGAATGATGCAGAAAGTACAACCACATTTGTCATACACCTCATGAGAGCACGTCATAATTTACTAAGTGGCGTCAAACCACCTCGTCCCTGTGGGAGCAGCTTCAATCTGCGAAAAAATAGGCAAGAAATTCAGAATTCAAGAAACTTATTTGACATTTTTGAACCCATAATTCTAAATGGTTCAGTCACCACACTAACCAGATCTTTCTATAATTGAGGTGCTCTCTAATTCACCTAGGTGGCAAGGGCAATGGAAAGAGCTTGTTTGTATCCCATAACACGCGTATGGAACCAAGACTTTTCTCCGTCTGATCAAAAGTGGTGCCTGTGACTTCCAGTGGATGCAGAACCTTGGAAAATCTATCAACCATAAGCTCAATGATGTCCACTATACACGTACCCGATCCCTCCAAGTTTTTCCCATACCATTTGCCTTGGACTTGAAATACCTTACCCTTTCCAACCTCTTCTGCTTTCTCGCCTACAAGCATTACATACTGCCCCGACTCAAAGTGAACAAAATCTGATTGAGTAAGATCTATAGGTGAAATTGAAGCACCAAAGTTTTTGTTAATACTGGATCTTGATACAGTATCTGTAATTTCAATTTCTCGACTCTCTTTTGTAGCAGATGGGAAGTAGACATCTTCCATAGGACGACAATGAGGTGAGTCAAAATGAAGCGTGACTCCAGGCCCGCCTTGTCTGTCAAGATTGTCGCCTTCAGATGGCACTCGACCATCTTTGGCAGCACGGGCTAGTTTGGCTTTTCGGTTATTGAGCCTGTAAAAACACCAAGAACAAGGTTTTTAAATCTTACCAGCAAATGCGCTTTTGGGTTTATTATAATGTTTTAATATTCAAACTTTGGTTTTAAGAAGTTCAATTAACAATTCTAGTCTCTGGGTAAATATTTCAGCACCAAAAATGAAAATTGCCATCCCAAGCATGATAAAAGCTTAAAGAAGGTCAATCTCTGTCAAGAAAAACATGTCATTCATTTTAGCACCAATAAATAACCCTTGGCGAACTTCTTGAGTTAGAAATGCTGCATATTGACTTGTGGCAAGTAAATTAAGCAAGATATCAAAATCTTGAGGTAAGAGAATCAATCACTTCAACATGCATTTAGCTAGCAACCATTTTACGTAGATGTCTTTGGCAGTTAAATTATAAATAAGAAAAGCGAAGTTCTCTTACCAATTTTTTAGCCTAGAAGTCGTAACCTCAGCACCCTGCAGAAAGGAAACGAAAAGAATTCTCATAAAAGAAAAGAAATTAAGACTTTGATTTATATTTTGTATGAACAAATAATATAGCATACGAAACATGTATTCATACGCACATGAAGAGTTAATTTATCAGCCCAGAATCGCAAAGCATTTGAATTACGATGCATGTCGGGTTCGTCTACAAGTGCATTCTCGATAAGTGCTATCTGTTTATCATTCATGACAGTTCGCTTGCGTTTCCTTTGCTGCTTCTCGTCAGAATGCATGGTTTCAACCTTTTCATCCTCCTGGCTTTCTACAAAACCACTCTCTTTGATGTGATCAACATCCATCCGATCCACAGAGTTCTTACCTCGTGTGCAACTTGAATCTGATCCACTTGTTTCAAAATTTTGAGTATCCCTCTCAATTTCAGTGGCACCTCCCGTGGGTTTACCTTGTTCAGTCCTCCCAGGTTTTCTTTCCACATCATCATTCCCATTGATTTTGACCTCCAATCGACTCACTTCTTGAAAAGCATCATTCTCCAATATGCTATCTTTGACTTTAATGTTTATATTGTCATGATCTGAAGCAATTTTTGTCAGCAATGGCAAAGGGTATACCCCTGTATTTTGAACTTCCTGAAGGGATAAAATTCAATTTTCAACCAGCTATATAGAACAGAACATACGACTTCAAACTGCAAGAAATCAAATTTATGCGAGTTATCTGATCTCACCATACAGATTGCTAAACAATCATGCATTAACATACCCAGAATCTCAAGTGGGTACACAATGTCTAACGAAACAAGCAATAATAACATCGCCACAACATTCTACTTTTATCTTAGGTATACTGTTCTTTGTAAGAGTTTCTGGATAGAAATATACAGCTCATGGAAATCATCATTCTTTCAGACTAGAATAAATTATATTCCTAGCATTCACTTCATGACTGATATCGAATTTCTTGTCCCAAGATACAGATCTCTCAAAGTTACATTCCTAAAGATGCATCCACAGCAGAGAATAGAGTAATTGAACTTGAAACAATAAAATTGGAAGTGTATTCATATACAAGGGAACAAAGGTTTTACTTGAATGTGATTATCTTCAGACGCACCAGGAGCTAATATAGATTCAAATTGACTTATAAACAACCTACAAAGAAAATTCCAGGAAACTGAACATAAAAATCAAGAAAAATGTAAAATTGTTGCCTGATAATAGCATGTCAGCAAGGTATAGATCAAATCACCTAAGTAGCTGCACATCGTCCTCGTTTAAAAATCCAGGAATCAAGGACTCAGCATGACTCAACAGTGAACCTACATGCAAATAATTCATTGGAAAAAATAGATGTGCAATTGTATAAACTGGAGGCATCAGCTAAAGGTAGTTACATAAATTCTTGGTAACAGTCATTGCTTTTTCAGGGTCAAGAATTGATGATGATGCATCTGCTGATATTTTCTGAGGTTCCTTCTTTAAGCACCGAACAAATTTGTGGAGAAAGAGATCTTTCTCATCTGGGATTGAGACAGAGTCAGATAATAAGAATAATTAAAAAGACCTAGTATATCCAATAAGTGAAAAACTAAAGAATCTACCTTGACACACATTAGGAACATAGCAATGAAGGTTTGCTATTACTTTAATCAATAACGATGTTCTCTGGTGAGCATAGGATGCTCGAGGTATTCTGCAAGGACAAAAGTCTGTTTGAGTTTTCTATGTTTAAAGAATGTGACAAAGGAAGCAATTCCAAAACCCATCCAGCAGGTACAAATGAATCGTACTCCAGAGTTGTATCATCTTCATAAACAGGAAGATCAGATGAACACCAGCCAGACAAAAACTCTCCATGCGAGAGTAAAAAGATTGATGCCAAAGCTTCAGTCTGAAGGAAAACATCACAAGAACAGTCACATAACATCATCAAAAGATCTATTCCAGTAGATAAAACAATACACATCAAATTAGTGTTGGCGACTGTTTGAGACGGAAAGTAACTTCTTTTGGATAATCAACCTAACAGTCATGAAAGACCATAAATAAAACTACCATTCCTATAAATATTACAATACCAAGATAAAGCAAGTACATGTACAAATTCATATTAAGCTATAAATATTGGCTGAAAGCTTACAAAGTTAATCATTATGAAAGACCGAAAATTTGAATCATCAGAGAAGATGTCTGTCAGGCGCATCGCACTCAGTTCCAATTGACCTTTTGGATAGGTTTTCTCACTTGAAGCAGTTAACCGTTTGGAATGTATACCAAACATTTTCTTCAATAGCTCAAGAACCTAACCAAAACAACCATTCAAATACCAGTCGATTACAGTAGTAAAGCAGGGCTTGTAAAAAATAAATACTCGGACTCAGAAGGTAGCCGCAAAATGCAGGGTGGACCACAAACAATAATCAAATTAGTATTATGCATATTGAGGTACACTGGGTAAAAAAATAAAATATATATATATGGGCATGTTGCAATGCATTATCTACACTGAACACCATCACCATTAGCTACGCCTCCAGTTATGTTTACACAACAATGCTCTCGTTAGATGGGAAGATCATACTCTTTAAAACATGTCTAAAAATTCTCGGAAATAAGATAAGGAATGATTTTAGAAATATGAAGAGAAGAATATACACCATTTTGAGGATCTTCAGAGCGGGAAACAGAAATCACGTGATCAAGAAAAAAGGTCCCAAGTGAATAGGATAGATACCATCCAGCGCTACACCAGGTGGAAACCTTGGCCGGTGAACTTAGCCTAACAACTAGCTTAAAAAAGCAGTGTGGAAAACAACGCAAGCTACTAAAAGGTGGAGAATTTTTTTGCTTCTAAGATGGAAAGGGGCAAAGAGACCCACAACTTCCACAGTGAAAGGAGCCTTGTCCTCTTGACTTGATACACAGAAAGTATCTGCATGCTTATCCCTCACAGAAGCAAAAAAAGACAATCTGCTAACCCTCACCAGCTTAAGTATCAATACATAAGTTGTCTTGCAAGTTAATGATAAGCTTATTCATCCTAAATAGATGTTTTATAAGATACATAAAACCTTTGGCCCACACAACATAGAAGAATAAATTAGAGCATAGCCTATGATACCTAAAACAACATGCATGGGCTAACAATGCTCAAGACCCTTAAAAGACGAAAGTGAGATGTATGCAGTTCCCACCAGGTACAAATGAATGCTGATGACAACTTCATGCTAGTAGTTTCTCTTACCTTATAGGATCAAAATATTAATCAATTTAAATAATTGAGTTCTTAAACCCTGGATGCCAGAAAAGAGTACTTTAGTTAGTTTCTTGCTAATAAAATCATTCTGTTCACTGAAAAGTGAGGGATAGAACATCCATCATATGTAAATCTGTAAAAATTGTAGAATAAATCATTCAATACATTTGGCGTATAATTTTTTCTTATTCATTTAAATGTATTAAAATTTAAACCAGAACGTATAAAAAAGATCCAAAAACTTCATTCCACATTAGGATGAAAGGAAACCACTAGATTCCTCTACTACTTTCACAAATCATTTGGGAAGATGGAACCTCATTTTGAAACATGTACTACCTAGGTATTTTCAATGTCTTGCGCATCAAAGCTAAAAGGTTTCAGTAAGATGCTCCCCTATTCTCAAGCATTGGTACATTTACATTCCCTCGCAAAGTCTACATGTACAAAATGAAATCATATACAGCTATTATTCTTTAAACTAACCAGTAGTGCAATAGACTTTGCCATGTCCTGACTTCCAGGATTGCTGGCAACCTCATCCAGGTAGGAAACACTTTCAGCTTCACAAAGGTGCAAGAGCTGCAGAGAGGGGAACAGCGGTTATTTAATGAATGAAGTGCACACCAAAAGATATCACACGGTGAAAGGAGTACAGGATTCTCAAAAAACTAGAGAAGTGGTCATGAAATTATGCAAGGCCATATCCATCACTTGGACTTACAATAGATATAGCTTTAGACTTCAGGCAAGAGACAGTAGCCATGTAAGGGGAGGTTTCACTATAGAATGGTGATATCTTTAAGTTCATGACAGCTTGAGCCAGCAACAGGATACCTCCTTTGCCACACAACTCCTGAAGTAAATAAAAACAATCATCAGAATGAAAGACCAAATATTCATAATTTCATATGCATGAAGTAAATATGCAAATGAACATCTAATTCCATGCCATGTAATGTTTGAGTTTAATGTTTAAGCAAACAAAAGTTATGTCTTCCTTGTCCATGGTATGATACTTCCATTGCGAACTAATAATAAATAATTCATGGTAGCACATCGATGGACATACATTCTTCAGGAGCCATAATACTTAACCACCACAAACATAGCAGATCAGCTGCCACTAAAGCAAGTCAATTAGACTTCTTTAATTTTTCAAATTAATCTTCCCATTTCACACCTTATTGTAGAGTGATTTCTTCCTACTTATGAGCCAAATACAGGCCCCAGGTCCCACATGGTGAACTAGAACATGTGGAAGTAGAATAATTCTGTTGTAACTTTATTCAGGCATAGGATATTTCACCACATTCACACTCATAAAGCAAATATCACAAATTCAAACAATTTAATCCACGAAAAAAATGGAAAAAAGTATTCTAACTGAAAACCTTATTCTTAACAATGCGCTCCCGGAGCAACTTCTGTTGACACAAAGAGTGTAAAAACTTCAGAGAAGATTCACACTGTTGGCAAAGATGATTCAATGTTTCTTCATTGGTAGGAGAAATGTTTCCAGAGGACTCAGCACTTTCAGCAGACAACTTGGTCTGGAGAAACTTAATATCTTTACAAACTGCAGTAAATGCTGCTTCCATAAATACGTCAATCTGCCACAAACTGTCCATCATCAGCTATGTCTTCAACAAGTAACAATTTAAGTAACATACGGCCGAAAACATCAAAAGTGACATTATTGTTAAAGTCTAGCAATATGAATTACTGCAACTAAATGTCAAATAAAAGTCATTGTGCAAGTAGACGTAAAGTTTGTGGACATACTTGATGAATAGATTTGCTTATTCAGCCAGCCATATTTCAATAACTTGAAAATTACATTAAAAATTACCTTGTAATACGCAGTTAAAACTTGAGCAACCTCTTGCCATTGTGGAGAAATTATCACAGTCAACAACTTCAGACTGCATGCAACCAGGGCTGAGTGCAAGAGTATCATATCATTGGGAACCTGATGTTCCTAAAAACAATATGTAGACTTCAGTCAACGTCCACAATAATAAAGCGTAACTTATTCAAGGTAAGAAGGAAAATGCACCTGTCTGTCAGAAGCAAGGACAATTAGCAGATAAAAAACCAGGTCAATCAGTTGTTCTGATACTTTCACATCATCGAGCAATATCTGTAACATAAGATTTCAAGAGTAAGAGTGGCCTTGACCCGTATGATAATACATTAACTTCAATGCATAACCAGACCAGAAAGAGAGTTTATATGTCCAAACACCTATCAATTACAAGAGAAGGGTCCATAATAGAGACAGAAAATTCAACTTCCCAGTAAATTAAAGGAAAAAGCACATCATCCGTGAATGTTGGGACAATATGAAGCAAGATCAGAGCAAACTTCAGAAATAGGTTACAGTACAGAAAAATGAGGCTCATGTTGATAACGATTGCCAAATGCCTTTAATATTGAAAACAACTCAGGAAACTCGGTTTTATCATATGCCACATTAAAAGAAACCTTCACAAACTAGGAATAATTACTGGAAAATACACCAAGAAAAATCCATCACCATAATTAACTTGCTAGAAGTTGTTTGAATGTTCGAGAAGTTTACTATTTCAAGGATATTCTTTTAGCTGGCAGTCTTGCTAATACTCATCAAGTAGGTACAAAGGAATAATTGAGCTGTAAAAGAAAGAGCCCAAGGAAATTGTGGGGGAGGGGGGTTCATTGGCACAGTTAAAACCCAAGTGCAAGGGATAGTAGAGTAAAATTCCCAACCAATAAATCTGCCTTGATACTTTTTGAATTCCATTTAAAGTATAGTCTTTTCACTTTTTATCATGGTGCTAAATTTATAAAATTACAAATCCCCTTGATACAAGTTGATTAGAATAACCTTTATTGTCAACTGCTTGAAACTATAAAGGGCAAAACAAACTTCTGATAACCTGCTCAATTTTAGGCACCCGAGACGCAAGATCGCACATAGAATGCAACAGGAGGATCCCACATAACAAGTATTTGAATGTGGACTTTTCCCTTTCCCGTGCCATAACCACAGAAATAAGGTGCGCAGGAAGATTTCTTGCAAATTTTTCCACATCAATCTGCAGTATTCAGATTGTGTCAATACCTTCTGTAGATTTTAATTCCAAAAATCATGACCATTGCACAAATGTAGATATTTTTATTTCCACTTGATAACCTGTACAAGTGATCCGTCTTCAGTAATGTGCTGAAGGATACTGTTTCCAGAATCCCTAATTAGCTTGCTAAGCTGCTGAGAGGTAAGCCCATGTAGTCCTTTTACGGCAGCAATTAAGTCAAGAGCCTAAAAAATGAAAGGAAAAAGAAGACAACAGCATGATCATAAGCAACCATTAAAAGTTTTAAAAGCAGTCTAGAACACTGAAAATGACAGAAAAATCAAGTAAAGGTATCTTGTGTCTAGGAGAGTGAGACAAGGCTGAAGAATAAAAATAAAAATTCCGAGTCTTTTTGACTGATTTTGAAAACCCACTTATGCTTTAGCAAGAGCCAGAGTTGGTGCACAAAAGTAGCCCTTGTTTGATCCACATTCTTCCCAAAATTCATTCTTTCAATACTCATTTTCAACTGCACATTTTTCAATAAAATAATATTAATCCAAAAAATTTTCTTATTTTTTAACCACATATTTTCCATCACATCACATCATAAAATGCATTTTCTTCTAGATAATTTGCATCAAACACCCCCGTAATGGAACTCTATCACAATCCATTTTCATAGTTAATACCTGATAATTTCTTAAAGGAGGACTAGTCATAGCTCACTAAGTTTTTTCTAGTAAAAGACTCACATGCCCATTTTATACATTGAATTATGAAATGGTGAAGGTCTATTATGAAAAATAACTAAACAAGAAAGAAAAGTTTAAAAATAGATAAGAGCGTGAAATCTAAAAAAGGAAAAAGGAAAAGACATTGGACAACATGCAAATACTGGTGCTCCACAAAACGATGTGCACTTGAAATTTTCCTTGAAAGAAACCCATAAAAAGAAACAACAGTACAAAAAATCCTTGAAAGCCCACGGACTATCAGTTTCAGATATATTATCTTACTTCGTCGGCTCTTCTTGCTAGATGATTTAATTGCTCAGTGCTGGTCGATGCTTCCTCCTTCGACGACCTCATGCTTCAAAATCTGTCGTCAATATTTCCATAAAAATTCAAAAACAAAAACGAATACACATACTCATATGCGCACACATACAGACGTGTTTTCTTTACAGAGATAATTAAACGTGCTCAGACCACGGACTCTCTGTGTGTGTGCATGTACAAGATTGAGTTTTGATTATTTATATGAACGCGAACACTGGTAAAAAATAAAAACAGGGGAAAATCCTTGCCCAAAAAAATGTAAATCCAGTTCAAACCCTAAAACTGCGTGAAGGAAACTAGGAACACGAATAAAATTTAATTTAAAGATTCAAACCTGATTTTTCCTGGAATTGAACAATGTTGCGGAGAATCAAGAGAGAAACATAAACTGGAGAGGAGGAAATCGAACTAATTTGAGAGAGCTGAAGTGCAATTACTGATTTTTATTTTTCAATTTGGAGCCCTTTTAGATTTTATAGTAGTGCCAGGCGGGTTTAAATAAAAACAAGGGCAAAATGGGGATCACAAAATTCTCTGCCGATCTTCTAATTTTATCTTCTTTTTTTTATTTTATATATTTTCTCAATTGAAATTGAATATTATAATTAACAACAACATTAAGGGTGTGTATGAGTCAAATTATTTTGGAATAATGTATTCTAGAACAATAGATCATTAAATTGATGAGGAATGTGTAGTTGAAAAAAAAAAATTATTAATGTAATGAAAAATATTAGATTATTGAAAAATGAGTAGAAGAATGAAAATGAAAATTTTAATGAATACCAAACAGGGGTTAAAAATGAATAAATAATTAAACGAACTTTTTTCATTTTAACATTCTACTAATTGGCATATCTTGTCCCCTAATTACGATTTTTCTAAAAAATTTGTTGGCATGGGGACAGATATTTAATCGTAATTTTGTATTTGTTGTTTATTAATAAATAGGGACAAATAAGCATTTTTAATCTCTCTCAACAAAATTTTTAGATGGATACCGACGTAAAAAAACAAGATCTACTAATAAATGGAAAATTGATAATAAGAATGCGAAAAAAAGTTTGAAATATAAGAATGATAATGAGTAAGAATAAGATTATGGACCTTTCATGCAATTAAATGTATTAAACTTATAAAAAAATTGTTGTGTCCATATATTTAGTGTGCATTGGAGATCTTTTCTATAAAAAATGAGTTTTGTAATAGAGAAATTTTGGAGAATGTGTGGTTAAAAATAGAGAAAATTTTAAGTATAGAATTATTTTATTGCAAGAATGGGTGACTGAAAATAAGTTTTAAAAAATGAATTTTTAAAGAATGAGGGTGAAACAGGGATAATTATATTGCTATTCTATAATGAAAAGGAAATTACAATTTAATCCTTAGGGCATGTAATTATTTGGATTGAAGAGGTTTTAAGATAGATAGCTATCTAGCTTGGAGTTGGCAAGCTGGCGTATAGACTCGATTCAAGTCCGTTGCGAGCCAATTCTCAGCCTAGGTCATCATGGCCCATTCAGCATCTCGGACCACCCATGAATCAGACGAAACCAGGCACATACTCTCGCCCTTACAAAAATTTAGGGGTGCGGATTCTTCAATAATAAATTGTGCATGTTTGGCAAAGCTCAAAATTGCTTATAATGAAACAAAACTCTCCATTTCCTCACGTTATGTAAACCTACAAATTTTACTTGTTTTTCAAACATACATTCTTTAAAACCCATTGCCTATAAACCCTTGAAAGCTTAGCCAAACAAGCACAATTGTAGTGTGATGAACTCGCCTCAAAGAATAATGTTCTCGGAACTTAAAACAAGTAGAATCCAAGGCCAGCTAGATAAGCACCAAAGCATGTAATCGAATATTAATAAATACAGAACATAGCAACACCATAATTCCAAATAAATTCAAGCACTACAGCGTTTGGATTTTAGTTACACAAGTGAATCTACCAGAGCATATTGCCCATGTTCAAGATTCATAACTGAGCTCCCTTTCGACTGAAGTGAGAGAATGCACAACATCCTGCCATGACAGACGCGTCAAGAACTGGCTATAGATTCGATCAGGAGCTGGTATCCTTCTGGTATAGTGGCCTGCGCCTGAACACATGCTGCCAATGCAGGAACATCAGCATTGACATCTAAAAATCGGGCAATCAACAACAGCAGATGGAAATCCGAAATTCGCTTCACGAAGGGGAGACCCTTTGTTCGATCCAGATGGGTTTTCAAAGCCCGCATTGATATTGGGACATTCCTGTTCTCAATTGGAAATGTTGATGAAAGTGGGCCCTGCATCAGCATAGAAGTTCACATAAGAAACAGAATCATACACTAAATGTAAATGCTTTAATCCTTCAAATCTTCTCAACCCCACAATCTATGTGACTCAGCTTATTCTTTGCACAAATAAAGCAAAATTACTCCAGCATACTACAATCAAGCCCATGATCCCCGTTCTCTAAAAACTCATTTTGCCCCCCAACTTCATTTTCAACCACACATTTTTCCAATAAAATAATTTGCACGTAAACCACAAAATTTTCCTTACTTCATGACCACACTGCAAAAAATCACTATTAGAAAACTCATTTTTCACAAAAAAAAATGAGGATCGAATAGAGACTAATTATTAACATTATTGTATCTTAATCAACTTTGTTTTGATAATAAAGTATGAAAACAAAAAAGATTAGAACTGCAATCAATAAAAATGTCTGGTATATTTCCACCGAAAAGGACACATACGGAAAATAGTGAATGAAAGATAGGGGCAAAATACATCACATATCAATCTAAGAACTAAAAGGAATCCAACAGATGCCACGGTTTGGATACTGGGTGTAGAATAGACAGTGCTGAGGCTGGCTATTTTATATACCATAGACGGTTTGTGAAGTAGCTAATTTTATATACCATGTATTGTTTGTTTTGGCTTATTATACCAAAACAAAAAATAAATAAGCCAAAGGTTATGAGCCAAAGTTGATATTCCAATTTGACAATAAAGCAAACAAACAACTTTTGTAGCGCCATGAAATGACATCCCTCTAATCCTCTTTCAGCAGGCAATTAAGAATATTTATCAGATAAGTACATGTTTTTTACTAAAAACTTTAGCAATGAAACAACCTTGTTAAATTATCAAGGATAAACATGATATACAAAAGTCTAGACAGGCCCTGGGTTCAAATCTATATTTTTGTCCTGTAGTAATCATAGTCTTCAACTGGAACAGCTTTCTAAGTATTAAATTGAATTGCCCTAATAATCACAATTTCCCCTAAAAAACAATAATAATCACAGTTTAGAAGATGAGTGTAGCAAAATTCTTTCTTCCTCGAAATTCATGAATGGGATTACAAAGAAGCAAGCAGCAGTTGATGGAGAAGATGAGGTAATCAGCACATGAAAGGCATATAATTGTTGCCTGCAAATTTGGTCCATTAGAAATAGTGGTAGATTCATATGGCGAGAGGGGGAAAATTAGGAAGGAGAAAACATTTCAGGTAATCAAACGGTTCAAATTCAATAAAAACATATAGGAACGTCGAGGAGGAAGCATTATTGAGCCGAAGTATGAAAAGTAAGAAAAATTAGTTTCAAGGTTAACTAAGAAAAAGCTTCATACATGAAGCCATAACATAGCAAACAACTTAACTACAAGC
Organism: Fraxinus sp. D2006-0159; assembly: GCA_903798375.1. Lineage (NCBI taxonomy): Eukaryota > Viridiplantae > Streptophyta > Magnoliopsida > Lamiales > Oleaceae > Fraxinus > Fraxinus sp. D2006-0159. The sequence goes on along the minus strand of CAIGRQ010129354.1, from coordinate 4,284 downwards.
ATTATAGGAGGAACACTGGAGAGTTTTGTAAATCCAAAGAGTCTGAAGGGAAAAGCAAATCAGAACCCTATGATCAGATTGAAATGCCATAGATGAACATGAAGATAGTGAAGAAAGACATAATATCATGTGAACAGCCAATAAGGACGAGAAAAATTTCAGGTTCTATGAGGTAGAGGAAAAAGGAATTTCAGGTTCTATTATGGAGCTAAAATTCAGAATCCTGCTCTAAGCAGAAATACTCGTGGTTCTCAATCCAGATTCCATCAACCATGGAATATTTAAATCTGTGTGTAAGTGTAAGAAAGCGGAAACGATTAGAGACAAGATAAATGGGAATAAGGGTATTTTGGGATTGTTAAGTGAGACGAGACACCAAAACGCAAGGCTAACTCTGAGAAAACTGAAAAGGTGAGGCCTTTTTACATTCGCTCACCACTTTAGTTCTTTTTAGATGAATCCCTCATCTTGTAATGGTGCCTAGACTCATACTAACAATGATGATTATGCAAGTTTCTCACAAAACTATATGAAAACATAAGCTGAACTTAATGCAGGTTTTGATGTGGTCTGCTAACTTTTGGCAGGACTTCAAGTAAGAAAAGAAAATAGTCTAAGAACATGCAATAAAGTGAGTTAAAAGCAAAGAAGAACTTTGTTCCAGTTGTGATATTGAAAAGATCTAATGCATATACAGGGGAACCACCTGCATCAACATTATGCAGGTCCCAATAATTAATGCAGTCGCTAGATCTGGTTTCCAGAGAGACTATTGCTCCATGCGGGCATATACAGACATTCCAGTTTCTTTATTCCATAATTTCAATTAATTGTATTACTCATGGTTGCAAACTCAAATGTTCTTTTACATCTATATATATTCACTAATCCATTCATACTAGCAATCAACATCCCTCCGACCCTCCCCAAAAGAACCCCTCAAAATTATAGGGAACAAAAAAGGAGAGAAATAGAAAAGACAGAAATAAAACCCTTTTTTCCCTTTGTGATGTTCTAAAATTCTTTCTAATCTTCTTGTGTCATCGACATGATTTATGTTACACTCAATTTGACTAGTTTAGATTACTTTCAATAACAATTTGTCTACCAGATCACATAACCAGGAAAAAAGGAGACTTTTTTAGCATTTACAGTTATGGTTTCTCCTAAAAACACTTCAATTGTATAGCTAATAAACTTCAAGTTAAAGCATAAATCTTGACTAATATATTTTTTAAACAAACCATATCACCTGGTGATCAAATATCTTGACAACAACCAAGAAAAAGTCATTGTCAACCTCTCTAGTATCCTTCCCTGCAACCACCACATCCTTTGTCATTCTCGACAACTTCGGGTCCACCTCCCCTTGGATATCCTTCTCAAACCACCCTTCCTTAAACAGCCGAACGCACATATCACTCATCTGAAATGCCTCAAAATGCACGTCCGCTCCACCATCCTCGTTCACCTCCAGCTTCACTACAGCCGTCACCCACTCCTTCAAATCACTCTCTGTGTGCAGTTCCACTGCTTGTAAAATCTCCGCATTCGACAATGTATAGTCCTTCTTATCCTGACTTATTGTCTGTGAGAATATGAAGCCCACTCTCTTCATCCCCAGCCCCAATGCAATTGCCTCGACCAACTTCTCCTCATCTGGATCGCGGAAAAAAATTAAATTCTCCTCCGTACCTTGTTGGGGCGGCTCGTAAATAAAATTCACCTCCACTTTCCCCTCCGGAGAGACCGTCCCATACATAAGCCCGCCTCGCTTTACAGCAAAAGCAAGGGTTTCATTCACATAATTCTGGAAAGCATTCGCAGAATCACGATCAAACGAAACAAGCTCACAATGCGGGTTTTCCTGTCGAGTGACTCGCATCTGCTTCGCAATCAAATCATCAACGGTCATCTTCCTGCCGAAAGACCCAGCCGGGTTGAACACCGGCCCCGCAACCGACCGTTCCCCCTCATAAGCTAGATAAACTACAGATCCATGCCCAATGTTAAGAGCTGAGATCCGGGTGTTAGGATCCAACATGTCAGTGAACCGGGTTATTTCATCTAGTGTTTTGGCCAGAAGAAGGTTTTGATTAGTTGACAGGGTTTGGGAATGGGTCGGAACCCGGAGCTGCGACTCGATTGCAGACCTGAGTTGGCCGACGGTGGCTTGCGGGTTGTCGATACTGACCCGCTCCAACCCGTCCCGGCTTCGGATTCTAATCATCATCTTTACTAACCTATAATATACTTTCGATTAATCAAATCCCTCAACGGAAATTTCTGGGTTTACGGATGAATAATGAGTATATAAATGTATACATAGGTCTGTGTTTATGCGTGCACATGGAGTAAAGAACTGGGATAATCTCGTCTTGTGCAGCAAGAAGAAGAAAATAACTTATTCGAAGAAAATATTCTCTATTTTTCGTGGTAAATTGGAAATTGGATTATTATTCTTATATAATTGCACTTTCACCCCTTAAATATAGGAAGTATTTAATTTGGGAACATTGATTTTCATAACTTCTGAATTGGCCACTGGCGCGTTCTTTGGCGCTTTATTCTATTGACTATGTTCTTAGATTTTTTAAGAATTAATAGTAGAAAATCTCTCTAGAAATGTTTTACGGTATGTTTCTTACCTATAGAAAATCTCATGAAATCTCCTTATTTGAAATATTTTGTGTGAAAAAACTCAAATCGTCAAAATTCGTCAAATTTGTTGCTATTAAAAATGGGGGAAAAATGAATAATTGCAATTTCAGTACACAAACTACTTATTTTTTACAAATTAAATTCAAACTTTTTTATATGTGCCAACTATAATTCCAAATCTTTTAAACTTTATTTTCCACACATTTCATCTTCTTCCCATTAAAAAAAAAACAATTGATTCATTTTTGCCATTCATGTAAACAAAATAATCAGTTGATTCAGTTCCTTGACTTGTTGTCAAACACTGGAATGCACTGCTTCAATTGTCATTTTCATACCACTTTTTCCATGCTTCAAACCATAAAATTGAACCTATAGAGCCATACTCACTGTTCACAAAATTTGGTGGTGAAATCCTCAAAGACTTGCAGGCTTGCAGCTGGTGGCACATGTTGTTGCGTCCACGACCTTCGCCGGAGGCTTATAGACCTCGCTTCCCGCCATCATAGCCGAAACATTTCTGTTCCAATTGTGCCGAGCTCGCACTTGCTTCGTCAATTATTGCCGAAGTCTGAAATTGCTTCGCCGTCACTGCTGAAGACTGGTAATGCTTGCAGTTGCCGCCATGAAGCCTGATAGGTTTGCGAAATCTCTCGTTTTCATCTTTCGAAAGGTTATTTCAGGTTTAAATTCTGGTTGGCTTTTCATTTCAAAAGGTTAGCGTATCCAATCTGATTATCTCCACGAAAGGTTCGGGAAATTAGCTTTCCCAACGAAATTAAGTGTGAAGAATTCGTTGGAATTCTGACCTTACTGGTGAAGCGAGTCCTTGTTGCAACCTTGATGGCAATCAACAGGGGGCTGTGACGGTCCGAAGTCATAGATGATAGAAGCAGTTGGAGATGTAGCCATTGTTGGTTCGATAGGTTTTATAATTTGAATAATGCTCTGTGTACAGCTTCCATTTACCGAAGCTGTAGAGAAAAATAAAAAAAGTCACGTGAAAGGGGCGTGCCTTATGTTCGACAAAATGAAGGGATTTTGGCATCCATTTTCACTCTTGCTTCCTCCAATCGCGCCCACTTACCAAAGATAAAAAAGTGTCCGATTTTGCCCTATCTCGGAGTGACTTGCTTGAAGCCTCGACGCCGTTGTCTTCCTCGCCTTACCTAATCGATTTTGCAGCCTCCGAAATTAGCCATTCCTAGTGACCGAGCTGAAGCACTGGGAGGAGGGAGCTGATTCACAGATTTGAAGCTGAAAACGGTAAATGCTATGAAAATCGTACTTTTTGTTACAAAATCAGCTAGCAAAATAACATGAAATGAGTTTTGAATGATTTTTCAGTTTCATTTTTTTCAAGATTGAGGCCGTCCATTTTTCACATTTGACTGTTGACATCGAAAAGAAAGGGCCTGCATTATAGTGTTAATTATCCATTTTTGTTAAGAGTTCAAATATTTAAGAAGGGAGCTAGTAAAATCCAAATGAAATGAGTGTTGAATGATTTATCAGTTTCACGATAATGATGATTTGGGTGCATTGTAAATGTGTTTTAGACAAAGTTGAAGACATAAACTTTTTTCTCCATTTCATGTTATTAATTTGTTTGTAATCTGACTT
>CAIGRQ010129341.1:0-15311 GCA_903798375.1 Fraxinus sp. D2006-0159 | reverse complement strand
CATACATACATTATAACATTCCATCATAAGAGAGATTAATTGACAAAAAAATTAATTCATACAATTATACAAATATCACCTTACGTAAAGTGAAAAAACACATTAAAATCACTATACGCTATTAAATACACAACTAAACTGCAGCACGTGCATCGCACGTGCGTACACTAGTTTATATAAAATAATAGTCATTGCCATCCGCCATCAAGCCTCTCACCAAGCTCATCAATTTGAAATGTATAATTAGGGTGATCATTTCGAATAAACACTCAGTAATATGTACACATGTTAACGAGACAATTATATACAAATATTAACACAACATGCAAAAGCCGTAAATCAAAGTAAATCGGTGATCAATCGAGGTACTTATATTCTAGTAATCTACCTTCAATCACAAATAATCTTAGCGATTACCTTCAATCACAAATATTCGTAGTGATTACCTTCAACCACAAATAATTTCAACAAATAAATTAACAGTTACGTACATGCTAGCATATAAATTTCTCGAAAGCGTAAACAACTTGTGTACGAAAGAGGATACTACCTTAAGATTCTTCAATAAAATTTGTTGAGTTGAGTTGTTGTGAATTCGTTGCCAAGTTTGAAATGAAGAAAGAAGGAAAAAAAATGGTTGCAAGCTTAAGGTAAATTTTGAAGGAAAGTTTCGAACTTTCTTTCTTAAATATTGTGAAAGTAAAACCGTATGTTTATGGGGAAGAATATTTATGAAACAATATTACGTAACCGTCAATGCCATGAAGAGAGATAATGAGAGAAGTGAGGAAGTTTTTAAAAAAACTACTACTAGTGGTTGAAAATGAATATGGGCACGTGAATGGACGGAGAAAATAAAATTGATAAATAAATATGAAATCATAATAATGGAAATTAATTTACTAGCTAGTACTTTTTTTTCTTTTTCCTTAAATTGAAAATAACTTATACAACTTTATTAAAAAAATATTTTTCTTGAACTCGACTTACATTTTTTAATGTGAGCTACAAAATGAGATCAATATTGATATACCTTTATTCATTTAAATATTTGACCCGAATAAAATTCTTGAAATTTAGAAGAAATAATAAAATGACTCGTTTAGGAAAATAAATGAACATAGTTGAAATAATACATTTTGCTACACACACACACACACACACATTTTTTATTTTTATTTTTAAAAAAAACCTAAAATTAAGTGACAAATTGATATCATTACATAGGTTGTCAAAAAAATAACACGACTAAGCTAAAAATAATTACATCATCATATCAAATAAAAATTGTTAAGCAACATTCTATGGTGACTAGATAATTAACTTAAAATATTAGAGGTATCGTAGCGACGTGACAAGTTAACAAAATCTCTTCAATCTTTAAAGTAAAAATTTTGCTTGAAAGAGTTAAAAATTTTCGATCGCTACATAAATTATTTTATTAAAGAATGTGTGGTTGAAAAAAAAAGAGAGAAAAATGTATTTTAAAAAAAAAGGAATCAAACAAGGGCTATAATGAAATTATAATTTTAGCCAAACATGAATTTAATTACGGTGGCAAATGAAAGTAGGACGATCAATTTGAAGTAAATTAAGATTTTAGTGATCAACATGAAATAAATTAATTAGTCAATTGACCTCTACCAAATCCTCCTCCCCAATCCACCTATATGCTCTCCCTCTTCTAGAGAGTTCTGACTTTTGAATCACAAAGACCTGACCTGCGTACACACGGACGGGATTCGTTAGCTCAATCGTGTATCAATGGCGTCGTTGGATCTGCAAACAAAAGCAAGAGAGGCGTTCATAGATGACCATTTTGAACTCGCCGTTGACCTATACTCTCAGGCCATTGCTTTGAGCCCTAACACCGCCGAGCTTTTCGCCGACCGTGCTCAGGCCAACACCAAACTCCTAAACTTTACTGGTAATGCCTAGAACTTCACTTAAATTACTCTTTCATAGATTATTGTTTGCACTGGTATTTTTAGTGTTTCCTTTTATTTGCTTAAACTTCAATGCTTTTTTATATCGTCAATTGTGGCAGCTAATCACATGCAAAATAAGTATATCCTAATTTTATTTATTAAATGTGTGTACTATTGATAATTGAGTATTGGAGTTCAACTTAAAGGTAACTGTGTAGCCCAGCTGTTGGTTACTGCTTTTATATTTAATTTCCCCCTTATTTTGTCCTTAACATGCTCCTGCAGCATGGTCACTGACCAGCTTGGGAATACCAATCCTGGAATCTAACAGCTTGTTTGAGCTTTGGCCAGATCATATTGTTCATTTGACTTTTGAAGATGAAGAATAGCTGCTCGAGCGTTTATTTATAGATGGCTTATTTGAGAACACAAACTTTGAAATTCAACTTCTTGATAGAGCTTTAGATGGATGTAATGGCTTTCATTTAAGATATTTGGTTTCTGACACTATATTGAGTCTTGGGGTTCAATCTTAAATATTTGTAGGAGTAGGGCTTACCTTTAATGTGTATCATTTATTGAATATGTGTTTATGTATTAAACCTTGGGTAATTAAATATTTCTTGAAAACATAGAGAAGTTGATAACAGGAAATTTTCCTGAATAAAATCTGTGAAAGTGAATGGAGTGTAGTGCTAGTGTATCTGCTGAGTTACGATTTTATTGAAGAGTTTGTTGTGCATATAACAAGATTTTGGTTTTTCTGGTCTATTTAACAATGCTTCGATCGTTTCCTTTTTCTTTTTTTTTTTCCTTTTATTATCATGTTTTACAAACTTTAATTTTGTGCGGGTGGCGGTTACATTATTCATTTTTTTTGGAGCAGAAGCCATTTCTGATGCGAACAAGGCAATTGAGTTGGACCCCTCAATGGCCAAAGCATATCTGCGTAAGGGGTGCGTTCATTTAGTTAATTTTAGTTGATGGTATTTCATTTTCTTATGTTTTGAAATTGTTAGTGACAATGCTAATTCTCTTTGCACGCTCTCTTTTCATGTTGCTACTAGATCCTTGCAGCATCAATTTCTGCACCTTATATTGGTGGTTTGACTTTGTCACACTGTTCGAATAAAAACTGAACTGTCTTTGAGGAATATGATATTACTATAATTCTTCACCCGTTGGCTTCCCTCGGAAAATAATAGAATCTCCACATATTAAGTAATATTGTGCTGTGATACTCGTAATGCTTAAATTTAAAAAATGTTGTTGCTGACTACTTCATTTTTAGAGGCAGTTGCAGTAACTTGGGATGTATAAGATTGCAATGGTCATTTGGGTTTCTTTCTTAATAATTTTTTTGTTTCTTTAGGCTAATAATTGCTAATGTGCTGTGTTATGGGTACTGAATAAATGAAAAAATGCCGTTGCTTTTCATTTTTATAGGCGATTGCAGTGACTTGGGATGCATAAGATTGAAATGGTCATTTGGTTTTCTTTCTTGATGAGTTTTTGTTTCTTTAGGCTAATAATGGGATCACAGTTGTTTGTCTTCATTATATCTTCACAGTTCAAATTTATTTCCTGAATTCTAATTCTCAAACTATCTCAGTTTAAGGAGTCATCTTTGCCTGATGGTTTGATCATTTTTTCTCCGGGGAAGAGACAAAATCAACTTGAATAGAGGACGGTTTCTTGAAATCTTAGTGAAACAATATATTTCTTATCCCATGCTTGCTTTCTGTGAAAAAATACCATTTGATAATAGAGGATTTCAATTTTCTTCCAAAAGAAAAAGTGGCTGGGTCCTCTGTTTGATCAAATGATTTTGAACATGTTTCCCATCTCTTCTCGAGAANGACGGTTTCTTGAAATCTTAGTGAAACAATATATTTCTTATCCCATGCTTGCTTTCTGTGAAAAAATACCATTTGATAATAGAGGATTTCAATTTTCTTCCAAAAGAAAAAGTGGCTGGGTCCTCTGTTTGATCAAATGATTTTGAACATGTTTCCCATCTCTTCTCGAGAAACAAGTGGGTCTTTCTTTACAAGATTTTGCTCAATTTCATATGTGGAAAAGCTGCCCTAGATATCTTCGTTAATTGGGGAATAACCGGTCTCTGTTGGATCAACACGAATTTCTACTAATAAATAGGAAAGAAGGAAATTTAATATGATTAAGCTTACGTTTTCTCTTTTTGCCTCTGTCACCAATCTTTTTGGCAGCTGAATATTTTGTCTTTTGCTTACAGCGTGGCATGTATTAAGCTTGAAGAATTCCAAACTGCTAAGACAGCATTGGAAACTGGTGCTTCTTTGGCACCGGAAGATTCGAGGTTTATTAACTTGATTAAGGAATGCAATGAGCACATAGCAGGTAATCCTTTGTTGTCTTTAAGTCGATTGATTGGGCTTTGGTACTGATGTTGTTTGTAAAAGCTTGTTTGGCTCGTGTAGCAATTGAGGTCTATTTTAATTATAAGTCATAACAGTGATCACTTTTTGGTAACAAATTGAAACTGAATTCTGTTTCGTTTAGTTTTTTCCTCTTGAAGTAGATTGTTCGCTGTGGCCATTAATTTTACTTGCATAAATCTTTGTTTTCATACCCACGAGTTCGAGTTTTATAAAATTCTACAGAGCTGTTTGGTTGTGGTTAAGTTGTTTTCTTGCTTATGCTAAGGTTATATTATGTTTTGCATATAAGTGAACAATTATGGTTTATTTATTTGATATTTTTTGGTTGCTTAAATCAGAGGAAGCTGGAGAAGTGCTTAAGCAATCGGTTGACGAAGGACCAATTAATGTGACTCCTAGATCAGAATTGTTGGGTCAAGGTTCTGTGACTCTGAGTGATGCTCCTGGAGCTATTAGTTTGTCCAATGCAGCGGTGTCATCTACCAAATTAAAATACAAGTTAATATTCTATACCAATTTGGTGTTGGTTCGAGTTTCTTTAACAGCAACCTTAACATTATTTCTACACATTTCTTGCTAATTATTAAGAACAAAGGACTGTTGATGTATGTGTAGCACGAATACTTCAAATAGGGTAATGTGTCTGTGTCCGACACGTGTCGGACTCGTGTTGGATACCGACACTATATCATGATGATTCTTCTTTAGAAATATTATATATTTTTAATTAAAAGTTACTATTGATAACAATTTGGTACTCATATTTTAAAAATTTTAACAATAAAAATTAAGAACAAAAATAAAATAAAATTTATACTATATAAATGAAGAATTTTAAAAATCTTAATTAACATGTCGGCACGTATTGTGTTAGTACTATTTGAAAAATCGTGCGTCGAAGTGTTCGACACGCGTCGAAATGCTTATCCATGTCGGTGCATCATACATTGACATATAGTACACTGATTAATTTTATCTTTGCTTAATAATTATTACTGACTATTACATGGATTCCTCTGGACTCGTCAAATGCCTGTGGTGTATTTATTGCATCTTGGCATTTTATTTTGGTAGATCACATAAGTCAATGGAGAGTATGTTATGGAAATGTTTATAAACCATTTAAATCATAAATAGATAAAAATGAATAGTGGATAATACTGTGCAGCCTTCAAAATGTGTGTATAAAAAGTGGCTTGAGTAATTATGAACAATTTATAAACTCAGCCAAATATAATTTAATTCTTATTACTTAATGTTCTAGAGGTGTGTCTTTTCTATTTATTTTTGTGTTTTCTAATAGTTTGTATTGCAGGCATGGATATTTTCAGAAGCCAGAAGAAATTGTTGTTACAATATTTGCAAAGCGTGTGCCAGAAAAGAATATCGTGGTTGACTTTGGTGAGCAAATAGTAAGTCCGTACAACATCCATTCGTCTCATTTTGCATCATTTTTTAAATTGTCTTAGAATCACAGTGGCTGACAACATACCAACTAATACAGCTCAGTGTTACCATTGATCTACCTGGTGAAGAAGCATATCATTTTCAACCTCGGTTATTTGGGAAGGTACTGCGTTAATTTCATGCTTTTGACACCATTGTTTGAAGTTTGAACTGAAAGTGTTGCTTTGTGTTGTTGAAAACAATTCCGTTTTTGTAAGATTTGAATTTTTGTCAGGGATAACTCTCCTAGGACCTCAGTTAGAAGATGTAGCAAGTTTCCTGTTGTTAAGAGTAGTACATTTATCTATTTAGAGCTTGAAAAACATTTAGAAAAAAACTTTAAAGTACCATTTTAGAAGTAAGTTTCTGAATTATACCCCCCAACACACTAAAAAATTATTTTACAAAGTTCAATAACATTTGGCTAAAAATAGTACTTGAAAGTAACTTTAAAGCTTTAGCCAAACATGCTACCTTGCCTGTCACCCTTCTACACAGGTAGCAGCCTTCTGTGAACTGTTTCCTTGGTCTTGCTATTACGTGGTATTAATAGCTTCTGCATTTGGTGATTGCTAACTCTTTTTTTGTTTGATGCTGTTATATTTGGCAAACAGATAATTCCTTCGAAATGTAGATATGAAGTAATGTCTACAAAAGTTGAAATTCGTCTTGCAAAAGCTGATGCTGTACATTGGACATCCCTTGAGTTTAGCATGGATGTTCCAGTTGTACAAAGAACAATTGTCTCATCAGGTACTCATGCTGGAAAAGTAATCCTTCCACACCCCAACTACTTTCATTGGCATCAAATTCATATTTTTTTGGATAGGATCAAGTTTCAAGATACGAAGTGTATTTTGTGCTATCTTGTTTTTCAGGTATCCAAAGACCCACATACCCCTCTTCGAAACCAAAGAGAGTAGATTGGGATAAATTGGAAGCCCAAGTAAAAAAGGAGGTATATCTTTAAACAAATTTCTCTGTGTCGTCTACTTCTGAATTCATGTCTTATTCTGACTTAGAAAGGAGGGCAGTCAGTATGGTCATGTTTCCTTGGTGGTTTTTCAGGAAAAAGAAGAGAAGCTCGATGGTGATGCAGCTTTGAACAAATTTTTCCGTGACATATATAAAGATGCTGATGAGGACACAAAAAGAGCCATGAGCAAATCTTTTGTAAGATCGCTATTCACTTCTTATTTTTAATTTTATAGGGAATTTTATATTTGGACATAATAAATTTCTTTTGCAATCACATCTCTTATTTAAAAAGACTTTTACGAGGCGTAAAAGGCATATAAAATATAAATGTGCTAAATAATATAGATCACAAACCTTCTTGAAAATTCATAATAAAACAAACATTTAAAATAGTTCTATAACACAAATCAGTGATCCCAATAATAAAATTTTATTTACTGCTAGAAACGGAAATGACCTAGAATTCTACTTTTAAATTATATTAACTTACAATTTGATGTCTAAAACTTATGAGATACTCAGCATATCTGATTCCTCTATTATCCTTATAACTATTATTTTTAAGTAAAGGTTGAAACAAGAAAATATTTTCCTATGTTGTGATGCTCTTTTACTCGGTTGTTGTCCTTATAGTTTTGTCCAATCTAAGTTTATGTTTCATCTAGTTAATCCAAAACAAAATCTCGTTCCATGCAAATATTTGGTTGGTTGTGCCTGTTTCTTTATTTCCCCATGAACCTATGTAACAAAACGAATAAGTTTTTCTTAATATATATAGACAATGGTGTTCTCTATTAACATATATTTATTTACCTTATTGATATTTATTCTTTACCTTGTTGGTAGGGTTGTATTTGTAGTAGGATACCATATGTGTAATATTTCTATTTTAGGTAGAATTCCTTTTCTTTGCACAGAAGCAAACCATCATCTTAGGGTTAGTATATATGGCTTGTAATCTTCTTCATTATTCTAGTGAGTTATTTTCTCTACACATATTTCCTCTCATAAATTTCATATGGTATCAGAGCGACGATTCTGAGCAACGATGTCTGACACAAACAATGATAAGAAAAACATAGAGGCGATGATTGCCCAATCAGAACCCATGGCTCTACAGCAGTCCGATCATCCCGGTTTAATCTTTGTTTCTAAACCACTTGATGGAAACAATTATGGACAATGGAGTAGGGCTATGAGAATTTCCCTAATTGCCAAGAATAAAATTGGCTTCATTGATGGCAAAATCAAAGCACCAGAAGCAGAAGATGAGAAGTATTCTATGTGGGAGCGGAGTAATCATATGGTGTTCTCCTGGATACTCAATTCGGTACATCCAGATATTGCTGAAAGCATCATATACTCCGAATCTGCCATAGAAGTATGGAACGACCTACGAGATCGATTCTCTCAAGGATGCGCGAATATATCAGATTTGCCAAGAAATTGCTGAGCATCGACAAGGAAATCAATCGGTGTCAGCCTATTACACCAAATTAAAGGCACTATAGGATGAATTGGGTTCTTATCATGACCCAATTGGATGTACTTGTGGAAATCTTAAGGCACTAGCTGAAAGGGATGAGAAGGAGAAGGTCATGCAATTCCTGATGGGGTAAATGATTCTTTTTTCCACAGTTCGTAGGAATATACTGATGATTAGCCCCTTTCCAATTATCAGAAAGGTCCATGCTATTTTAATGCAACATGAAAGACAAGTTGAGGTTGCAACTGATCGTGAAGGGCAACATTCAATCAATGGCAGAAGTCGAGCAATTGGGGATCGAACGAGAAAGGAATTGGACAACAGAAATAGTGCACCCACTGTGGGATGACTGGACACAAGGTTGATACATGCTATTTTGTCCATGGCTTCCCTCCAGGGCACAAGTTTCATGGGAAGGACGTGAAGCCATGAAACAAACGCTTCACAAACAATGCTGTCACTTCTACATTTGACCTAAAGGAAGGGAAAATACTCACAGCCAAGGAATATGAGCAGATCATGACATTTCTAAATAACAAGACGGGTAATGATAAGTCTTATGTTAACACCTAAGGTATCAATCCCTCTACTACCTCTTTGAGTGATTCATGGATTATTGATAGCGGGGCCACTGACCATGTGACAAAGGATGGGTCGTTGAGAATAAATTCATGCCAAAACACAAATCTGTGCAATTACCGAATGGGGGACATGCTCTTATTAAATCCATTGGTGCAGTTAAATTGGGAAATAATATCACTATTGATAATGTGCTTTATGTCCCCAATTTCAAATTTAATCTGCTATCTATCAGTAAACTTACTAGAGGGTTAGATTGCTATGAGACATTTTTCCCTGATTTTTGTGTCATGCAGGATTTGACTACGAAGAAGACGATTGGCTTGGAAAGGCAGAGTAACGGCCTATATTACCTTTCAGAAAGACCTCAAATACATCATACTACCAGTAGACCAACCATCTATGGCATAGACGTCTTGGGCACCCTTCAGCCTCACCTCTTCAATTCCTAGCAGGAAGTACTTTAGAAATTAGTTTTGATTCCCATGATATTTGTGATGTTTGTCATTTGGCAAAACAATCTAGATTACCATTTAAAGTTAGTGAAATTTCTAGCAATAAACCATTTGATTTGATTCATTGTGATATTTAGGGACCCCATAGGATTTATTCTTATTCTGGTGCTAGATATTTCCTTACAATTATTGATGATTTCTCTCGTTATGCTTGGGTACACCTCATGCATCACAAATCTGAAGCTCAAAGCATAATTAAAAATTTCTTTGCTTGGGTTAAACCACAACACAACCTGACTATAAAAGCCTTGAGGTCTGACAATGGACAAGAGTTCTTATCCTTGCAAGCATTCTTGGATGAAAATGGTACTATTTTTCAAAAATCATGCCCTTATACCCCTCAACAAAATGGTGTAGTAGAGAAAAAGCACTGCCACCTCCTCAATGTGGCTCGTGCTATTAGATTTCAAGCTAATCTTCCATTAAAGTTTTGGGGGGAACATATCAAGACAGCTTGTTACCTTATCAACCGGATACCTTCGCCATTGTTATCACACAAAACACCATATGAAAGATTGCACAATAAACCACCACCTTATTCCCATTTACGTGTCTATGGTTGCCTGTGTTTTGCCACCAATCTTAAACCTAACCATAAATTTGACACACGAGCCAGACGATGTGTGTTTCTTGGATACCCCCCCAGGACAAAAATGATACCGCTTATATGACCTAACCGACAGAAAGCTAGTGGTATCCCAAGACATCGTGTTCCATGAAAACATATTTCCATATGCCTCTCAGCAAAATGAAGAAACCAACTCCATCCCCGTTACCTCAATCTATGCCTATGGATGTTGAAACACCAAATTTAACATACCCGACGACCAACATATAGCAGAAACACACAACTTGCCTAAAAGTCCCGAAAACTGGTCAATCGATCGACCAACTTCACCTACTGGCCAACCAGTCCTTAGTTCATCCTCGACCAGTCCATCAGAAACTCCTACCAATCGAGCTCTCGATCGACTGTTCCTTTCTTCTCCCTCAACCGATCAGGCGACTCTCCAGATGACCAGTTAGAACGACCCTAAGTAGTACAAAATGACCAATTTCGACGATCAACTAGATCAATTCAACCCCCAATTCGCCTGCAAGATTACTATATCAATCATGCTCTGCCTACTCAAGCCAAGTCTCTTCAGGCCAAATCCAGAACTCGACATCCCATATCAAGGTATGTATCATATGGCGACCTTTCTTCTATTCATCGTGCTTTTACATACAATATTTCTCATATCATTGAGCCAACAACATATGAGGCAGCATGTCAGGATCCTAAATGGGTAGCTGCTATGAATGATGAAATTCGTGCCTTGGAAGAAAACAATACTTGGTCACTTGTCCGGCTTCCTCCAGGTCATCATCCTATTGGTTGTAAGTGGGTATTCAAGGTTAAATTTAATTCTGACGGTACAGTTGAACGATACAAAGCACGACTGGTGGCAATGGGATTTACACAACGAGAAGGGATTGATTATACTGAAACTTTCGCTCCAGTTGCAAAGTTAACAACAGTCAGATGCTTACTTGCTATTACCTTTATTCGAAATTGGATGCTTCATCAGATGGATGTACATAATGCCTTTCTTCATGGTGATCTTGGTGAAGAAGTCTATATGACTCTCCCACCTGGATTTCGTCGACAGGGGAAGACACCACTTGTATGTCGACTTCATAAATCTTTATATGGATTGAAACATGCATCTTGTTCTTGGTTTCAAAAATTTGTATCTGTTGTTATTCAGTTTGGGTTCAAACAGTCACATGCAGATTACTCACTTTTTACGAAGGTCAGTGGTGATTCATTTACAGCTATTTTATTATATGTGGATGATATGATTGTCATAGGAAATGATAAAGGAGCAATTTCTACTACGAAAACGTTCATTGCATCTCAATTCAAGTTGAAGGACCTTGTCACATTAACATACTTTCTTAGGGTAGAAATTGCTCACTCGAGATCAGGGATTTCAATAAATCAAAGGAACTATACTCTTGACATTCTTCAAGAGGCCGGGTTACTTGGAGCAAAGTCATTAAATTTTAATTTGACAGTTGTTGAAAGATCCCTCGTATTATCGACGGTTGGTAGGAAAGCTCATTTACCTCACCATTACTAGATCAAAAATCCCATATACAGTCAATACACTCAGTCAGTTCATGCAGGCACCTAGACAACCTCATCTTGATACAGTTCATCGATTGCTTCGATTCTTGAAAGGGGCACCAAGACGAGGATTATATTTCCCTTCAAAAGGGAAATTGCAGCTAGCGGGATTTTGTGATGCGGATTGGGCTGGAGATATTACTATACGACGGTCAATTATGGGATATTGTGTATTTTTGGGAAAGGCGCTTATATCATGGAAAAGTAAGAAGCAAACGACCGTGTCCAAATCTTCAGCAGAAGCAGAGTATAGGGCAATGGCTTCTATTACTTGTGAGCTTACATGGTTGAGACAATTGTTGACGGACTTATGCGTAGATCACCCACAAGCAGTAATCTTATACTGTGATAATCAAGCAGCAATGCATATTGCTGCTAATCCAGTGTATCACGAAAGGACAAAGCACATTGAAATAGATTGCCATATTCTTCGTGAATGAATTGTTAAGGGAGAGATCAAGACTACCTATGTTCCAAGCAACAATCAGATCGCAGATTTATTTACTAAGGCACTAGGCAAGGAGGCATTTCACAATTTCACTCACAAGTTAAGCACTTTTGACATACATGCTCCAACTTGAGAGGGAGTATTAACAAATATTTATTTAGCTTATTGATATTTATTCTTTACCTTGTTGGTAGGGTTGTATTTGTAGTAGGATACCATCTGTGTGATATTTCTATTTTAGGTAGAATTCATTTTCTTTGTACAGAAGCAAACCGTCATCCTAGGGTTAGTATATATGGCTTGTAATCTTCTTCATTATTCTAGTGAGTTATTTTCTCTGCACATAATTCCTCTCATAAATTTTATATTCTCCTACCCACGGTGAAAAGTCTTATTATGCTCACTCGGAGAGAACCCAACGTTAGGTTCTCTTGCCACATCAACAGGTGGGCTGCCGTGGACAGGAGAACAATTCCATATATATAGAACCATGTGTGAGCATCTTTGTTTCATCAATTATCATAAAGTAACTTACCAAAAAAGGGGGAGAAAATATTATGTTTACAGAAAAAGTATGATACCTAAACTATTGTCTTGGTAACAAGATGGTCTCCAAACTTTTTGAAGGAGCAGATCGTCTCTTTCACTTATTATTGTAGTTGACAAATGGTCTCATTGTTCGGAACTATCTTAGGTTTTGTTAATTTGTTACGTAATCCTTGTGGAAATATGATTTACTTCAAGATTCTAGTTACCAATTGAAATAGGTAAGTAAAATTTCTCTTGATTTATAAAATTAAACATATGATGACCATATTATCGAGATTTAACTCGTGTTTTGTTTTGCCAAAATGTTGATTAAAATTTAACCATAAATAATTATTTTTTATTAATTTTATCTAAATCAAATAGAGGCTTAAATTATTGAGAACTGCGCAATTATGATAAAAAGGGTTGGGACCAAGTATACTGTATACGTAGTTAAACAAATTTCCACTTTCCATGTGAAAACCATGGCTAAACGAGACCTCAACGTTATTAACGGTCCGATATGGGTCAACTCGGGACAAACTCAGCTCAATACATGGATTAATGCATTCATCAGATCATAAAACCTCAAATTCATCTATACTGATCGGGTGCATGAATAATTGTTGGAGAATTTTGATTTGATCTAGGAACTTTTACTCAAAACATAGAGAGAAATGCAGGACCGGTTCTGGTCCAAGACCACTAAGGCTAGTGGCCTTGGGCCTAAAGGTATAAGGGGGCCTCAAATTTCTTTTCAAAAGCCCAAAACAATTATTTCATATGAAATGTTAGTGGCCTTGCGCCTGAAGATATAAGGGGGCCCCAAAATATTTTTTTTTAAAGCTCAAAACAATTATTTCATATGACATTTTCAAAATACACCTCGTACTAATATAAATTTTAATTTTAATTTTACTATCTACCTTTTTTTTTTAATTCTGAAAGTGCATTTAGTTTTAAGGGAAAATAAGTAATTTTTAATAAAGAAAAATACTACAAATTAGCTTGATTATTGGAACCATTTCAAGACTAATTAACGGGAAGTTTAAGGAATTAAGAAATTTAGGAATTTGAAGAAAACTAATTAGTTACAATAAGACATTTTTTGTGTTGTTTTATATAATACGTATTATATATGATATATAAAGATTTTTTGTATTATATCATAAATATTTTAATTTTGTGATCGTTTGTGAAATTAACCCGACATTTTTTGTGTTGTTTTATATAATATGTATTATATCATAAGTATTTTAATTTAATGGGTAAATATGATTTTTTCTTTTTGAACATGAAAATTGATGGTCGAACGAATCAAATGATGAGTGAGTACCATAGGTCTAATGTTTCTCATTATTAAAAATTGTTTAACTCAATCAAGTTTGATGTTAATACGCTAGTAAAAAAATTGTGTAGAGGCCTCATGATAATTTTTCGTCCAGGGCCTCAAAATTTTCAAGGCCGGCCCTGGAGAAATGAAGGGACTATTCTTTTTGTGTTTTAATTTTGTATTTAGAGTTTTGAATTCATTTTAGGTTTTGTGTTTTGAGTATTCATTTTGAAATTGTTGAAAATATGCTTTTTGACATTTTGAAAAATTGTTTTGAAAATTTTGATTTGATTATAACTGTTATTTTTCTTCAGAATATCATTTTTTTATGATATCTTTTTGTTTATTCCTTCATGTGGATTGTGGACAACTTCATTCTTTTATCAATAATATAATATGTGACAATATTTCTTTTGATGATCATTTTACTTTATTGGATAGTGTTCATTTCACAGCTCTCGGACGAATATATACAGAGTTTCATGTAGAATCTGTTAGGGGATAGATGATGAGTGTAATTAACTTATTAAACAAATACCTTTAAATCGTAGTTTTTGGCATGTTCTTGAACACTTGTGAGCATTTTGATGTGTGTGTTCATGTTCTTTTGTAGTTTAAATACATTGAAGAAAATGACGTATTTTAGAGCTTGGAATGGAGTTAAGATAATGATTATGGAAGGATATGAAACAAGGAAAAACTTGACATGAAATAAGGAAGGGAACTGGGCACCACAACGCCCAAGAAAACATAAATGAAAACAGCGAGTTGGGCGCCGCGACGCCAGCATGAAAAAAATCGGCAGAATAGGCGGTGACGCTGTGCGAGGAAAAAAAAAACTTGTGTTTATAATTTTTTAGGCCCGGCCTAACTCCAATCCTTGTTGTTATCTTATGGGGCTATAAATACATGTTGGAAGACCTAATTGAAGGAGGAAACGACGGCTTAGATGACAAGAGGAATGAGAATTGATCTAAAGAGAAAATAACAAGAAATTGGAGGAGAATTCAAACAGCAAAAGAATTTTTCTTATTCTTTTTTCTCCATGTTCTTTAATTTAGATTTTAATATGTTGTTTTTAGTAGTCATGAGCTAATTTTAATATATATGGTTTGATGTAACTGAACTTGATGTATGTTTGGATTCTTTTATAGTTAATTTATTTGTGTTTATTCTTGTCCATTGCTTTCAATTACCTGATCAATAATTGAATGACTTGATGCTTTAAACTTCGACATTCGAGAGAGGAAAATTTAGGCATAATATAATAATAACACAACCTAAAAAATTATAGGTTTCGATAGAAAGTATAATTCCTTTGAGATTTGTTTCATTTAAGAATCATGTACTTATAATTTCTATAGCGTTAATTCGGAATAGAGATATTGAGATTAAAATGTAGAAATAAGTTCTATACAACACTCGATTATAGAATTTAATTTATGATTATTGCCTATGAATTCAGGAAAAATCGATA
>CAIGRQ010129292.1:0-17389 GCA_903798375.1 Fraxinus sp. D2006-0159 | reverse complement strand
TGACTTGGATTTTTTTTTTTTTTTTCGATTTCGAATAGTTTTTACGGATGTGCATACTAACTTGTATCTTTTGTTGATTCGATTTTTATTCATCAGGACGCGGAGGATCGGCGGGGAACAAGTTCAGGATGTCGCTGGGTCTGCCAGTGGCAGCGACAGTGAACTGTGCTGATAACACAGGGGCGAAGAACCTCTACATAATTTCAGTTAAGGGAATCAAGGGGCGGCTCAACCGTCTTCCCTCAGCCTGCGTCGGTGACATGGTCATGGCCACCGTCAAGAAGGGAAAGCCCGATCTTCGTAAGAAGGTCATGCCCGCAGTCATCGTCCGCCAGCGTAAACCTTGGCGCAGAAAGGACGGCGTTTTTATGTACTTTGAAGGTATACACACATGTTTCCATATATTTATTCAAAACTGTTGTTTGTGCGTATATAAAGGTATACACGCATGTTCCCATATATTTATACAAACCTGCTCGTACATATTTATGAATGCATGCATTTTGATGTTTTATTTGCTGCTAGTAAAATGCCATACCTAATCTCGGGGTTTTGCTTGATTTAAGATTTGGTTTTTGATTTGTTGCTTAACGATAAACAACATTGTTTTTCTATGTGAAATCTAATCCTTTTATTACGTGTAGTGTAAAAATGAATATGCAGATGCTGATTTTCTACATCATTCAGTGTCACTGGCCTATTAGTTGCTGAAATTATGAAAGTAGTTAAGGAAATTACTGATGGAGTTTTGGTGCTATTATCTTTTATTTATTCTTAATGTTTAATACTGGGATGATATCTCGAGCACTTCTTAGTCTTTTTTTATGTTATATTTTTTTATTTGAGTTTCTTTTCATTATCAATGATTAAGTAAACTAATATCAAAGCAGTTTCATTTTGAACTGTTCGTGTACTCACTGAAGTAAAAGGTGCATCATGTTATTGGGTCTCTCATTTTTGTTGTGGCAGTTTGCATTTCTTCTTTTCTATGAATTTGAATGCTTATGGTATGTTTTTAATTGCACAAAAGATGATTTCTTCCGGTGCTGTAACATCTTATGTAATCCAGTCTATTGTTGTCTTGTCTCTGCACATTGGTTTAATACACGTGCAATTGAGAAAAGCATGCTCATTCTATTTTACTTGTCGAGGGTGTAAAAGAATCAGATTGTTGATTTAATGAATCAAGAATTGCAAAGTGCTTAAAATTCAACAAATTGAAATCTTATTCTTAACTGGGAACGTGCATTAAAGCATGCCTATAAAGATTTATAACAAAATATGCAGTAAACTTAGCCTTCAGTGAAGTGCTAGGCAGCCTCTCCCACGAACTGAGACATCAAGGAAATGAAAATATTCTAATTAAGATTATAGGCAATATTTAACAGTATAGATTCGTAGTCAATAGTCCCATTAAAAAACAATTGCAAATGATCAAGTACACATTATAAAGCTTATTTGGAACTTATGTTGTTTGATCCAGGCGGTCCAGATTGATCAAATGAGATCACACTCAACTGCCAGTTTTTGTACCTATTGTTCGGTGAAATCCCTCAATCGTATGGAATCGTTGACAAGTAATAATGTAGTGAGAAATGTATCGTCACAACTCAGAAGGAATAAACTTTAAATGAATTGTGTTAATTTGTTATCAAATTCGATTATATGTAACACAAAAGAGATTGAATTGTTTATTTCTAAATTATTCTTTAAGTTACCTAAAAGCTTTGGTTTGGATGAATTTATGGATGAATGTATTGAACTTACGAATCTTTGTTGTCTTATTTTCGATTCTCGACTTATGTAACTTAGTGTGATTTATGCATTCTTGACAAGTTGATAATCCATTTTTATGTAACTATCTCTTTTAGGTAACTTAAACCTATTATAAGTACGAATCGGTCTTATTCATATTCAGTATTCATATGCAAAGCAACGCATTAACATACACAATTATGTATTTGATTGCACATACCATACATGTTATTCTATTGCCCATTTGTTAACCTTGCAGTGTTCTAAACTTCTTCTGAACATCACTTAAGTACAACAAGAAACTAATTACCTAATTAGTAATCAAGCAATCAAGTAATGAAATAATCATGGAAGAATAATCAAGCAATCAAGTAATGAAATAATCATCCTCTTGAATTTGTTCCTTTTTTGCTCGAATTTCGTTCCTTTCTTTCAAGTTTACCTCCAAGAGTCAAGTTTTACCTAAAAAATAATAGATACATGAGATTGAGATATAATTCATCAAAAGTAATATAAAATATCCTCATTTAAAGGCCTAGATAAGTTCACCTATGACTACAAAAGCAGGACAAATTCTACCTCCAAAAGAGATGTTTGTACTTGAGAAAATATTTGCCAGTTTGTAGTAGCATAATGCTGTTATTTGTAGCTAGCATTTTTGTTGCGTTGGCCAGCAATGTCTTTTGTTATCTTAGGAGCTAGAATTTTGGTGCTGCAGTACCTTAATATCCATTTCACCTGAATGTGTAAAAGTACTATTTGAATTTGTTCATGGCATTCTGATATTGATTGTTATATAATGCTAACTCTTTCATATTGTGGCATTTTTTTCTAATTCCTATCTTTTGCACCTGCAGATAATGCTGGGGTCATTGTGAATCCAAAAGGTGAAATGAAAGGTAATAGACTGATTTTTCAATAGCTTATTGAATTATTATTTTTATTTCTGTGGATGGAAAATTTCCTTGAATTTTAATAGTGATTGGTGCTTATTCTACCATTTGGTGTTTGTAGGTTCTGCCATCACTGGCCCAATTGGGAAAGAGTGTGCTGATCTTTGGCCTAGGATTGCCAGTGCTGCCAATGCTATAGTCTAGACATTGAATTTTGAAGTTATCTGGAAATTTTGTGTTTCTTGCTCTATTTAAGTTCATGATTTTATTTTATGGTTTAGAGATACGAAATTGTTGTTTCTTATAGATTTTGTAAGACCTTAAGTCATCATTTTTAAGATAGTAGCACAAAAGATTTTGCTTGTCTAGGGAAATTAAGTTGTTGGTCGTGCATCTGTATTTTTAATTTAATTGTGCAAGTTGATTTTTGGTTTGGGTAACCACACGACTGTCTATTATGAAGTTGGATAGTGCCCCAATGTCTCATTGTCTTGTGCGATTTGCCAAATTGATTTATTTAACTATCCTATTGTAGATGGATTTTGCTACACGTACATTAAGATTTACATAAGGATTACATAATGTCACATGACATTTTACTATTTGTGAGTTTAAAACAATCACCTTTTTCATCAAATTTTTTCCCACCACATCATTTTCGGAAACTGTTTATGTATCATTTTGATGTGCAAGTAGCAAAATCCATTGTAGATTGGTGCATTTAGGCATATATTGTGGTATGCGGTTTACTTATGAAGTTGTAGTATTGTAGTTTTGATGGATGCAATTTACTGGGGTAATTGATGTCAAATTTACCTGAGTTGAGTTATTAGCGCGTTTGTTGGCTTGTGAAAGAATGACAAGTATCCATGGCTATAAGCAATCTCATTTGATTTGTGTGTGTATACAAGGGGTAATTTTGTGGTTTTCTGTTCTTAAAAACTCATATTTTCTGGCTTTGAAAGTCAGAGCGGAGATAAAGATTTATTAGCGTATGAAGACATCTAGTTTAATTTCTTGTGTTTAAGAATTCCAGAGAGCCTTATGCTTGTTGAGCTAACGCACGCAAGTGGTACCTTTTGAACCAGCCCATTTGAACTTGCCTTTGAGGTGGACTTCTGAGACACAATAAAAAGGTTTCTTAGGAGCAATTAGCATTGAAATTTTTGTTCTAGTGAACATTTGAGTTTGACTTTGATTTAACTATGGTTGAATCTTGAATCTTTTGATCTTTTCCCCGTAGACCTTTTTATCTCAACTAGATTCTTGGACTTCACTTCTTCCTTGGTGGAAAGATTTCTTTTCTCTTGGCAGGGGGAATTACAGTACAATTTAGTAGAAGAGGAATGTAGAATGTGTAAGCATTATTGATTCGTATCTACATTGCAGTGAAATTGTGGGCAAAAGTTGAAAGATGATCGTTTGTAGAATGGCTAGTAGTTGTTTGTTTGACGGTCGTTGGGTAGCGGCTGGTGATTATGGTGGTTGCCTGTGTTCATATCTCATGTAAAGTGCAAAATGTTTTTCTTGTGAAAAAATAGGCTCCTCGATTTGAATTGCAATCAAGTAACTACTACTCGACGCTTTCACAACAGTGTCGGATACCCTTTAAGAAACGAGGTTAAGGTTTCATGGACCGAAGGTTTGACTCCCAAGGTTTTGTGCTTCAAGACAACATTCCTTATTCTTAGGTCGACAAACAATTGGCACATGTGCAAGTTTATGAGTAAGATGCTAGACAATATTTGTATATGATTGCATCATTAATGAATTCTTCAACAATAAATGCTATACGCCTAGCTTTTGACGACCTTGTCATGTTGTATTTGGAGAGTACTCTTGATGCGAGATACTAATATATGACTTCATTCCAATAATAAATCCTATCTTCGACATTTCCCTCCTTGCGGTTAAGTTAATGACTTTGGGCATGACCAACTTCAATAGTGTGATGGGTAGAGTGTACTAGGCTCGAGAACGAATTCACCATAATATGGTTGATTGATGATTACTAGCGATTCTGACTTCATGTAAGCGAGTCGTAGCTTACAATCAGAATTGAGGACGGGTTCTTGGGGTTAGCTCACCCTCGTAGGATCGACTACCCTTTGTCCCGGCCATTGTGTATGAAGCACAAATGCGCACTTGTATACCGTTCGTATTTACTAGTTTCTGCCTCAAAGTGATTCCTATACAGAGAGTTTACACAAATTGATTGATTAAGATTCTTGTTTTAGCAACCTGCCAGGTTAATAGTAATTGGATTTAAGTCATATGATAATATTTACATCTCTTTCACCAAGTTCGTCGAGACGTCGACCAATGTCACATAAACTATCTTTAAAAACCGAACAAGGCCTTGGTTTCAAGTTTAAGTACAGTGGCATGTGATAAGGTAGTTGGTGTCAGCCTGTTAACACCTTGGATTGCAAGCTACATAGAAATGGAGACGCTTTTATTATTATTAGGAACTTTCCCTTTCAAATTAAGCACCAAAAAGAACAGGCGACCAATCTAACTTCTCTTCCAATCAAACCTTCGACCCCTCACCTATCAGCTGGTACTCTGACTCTCGCTTTCTCACGCACAAATACACACACACTCTCTCTCTAGAATTACATCTCCATTTGTGCATAAATCCCTTATTCCCCATCTCTGCCTAATTCACTCAGCCGTCTGCCTTTCCTTTTTGTCTTCATTTCTTTCTCTTGCCATGGCGTCAAACACCATGGCTGGTGGCCTTGTTGCTGGTTCTCATGCACGCAACCAACTCCATGTTTTGCATGGCGTTGATGAAGTAAGTATATACGTAGCTTCTCGTTTTGTTTTTGTTGGAATTTGTACGAATATGTACTTAAAAACACAAGTGTATTTGTATATCATATATCTTGGTAAGAGTCCAATCATACTGTATACTTAATTTTTCATTAATATTTTGATATAGTATTTGATATATGTGTTTATCCTTCATACTTTCTTAGAACATTTTATTTTTTTAAAATCCAATTTTCCATCGGCGTCTAAACATTAATTGAAATCAAAGTGAAGAGTGGGGATTAGAACTCATTTAATAAAAGTGCATGGATTGTAGATTGTAATTCTATTTCTTTAATCGTTGCACCCGTGTTTTCTTGACAGGAGCGTCGACCTCCAACACGTGAATCTACTACAACCAACAAAATATGCCGGATTTGTGGAGACGAGATCGGATTTAAGGACAATGGTTTGCTGTTTGTGGCATGTTATGAGTGTGGATATCCAGTTTGCAAGGCTTGTTATGAGTACGAGAGAAGCGAAGGCAACAAGAGTTGCTCTCAGTGCCACACTCGATACAAGCGTCACAAAGGTTATATAATAATAATGTTTCTAGCTTTAAGGTACATTAATTTCTTGGACCAAATATATTTATGAGAGGTTGGTTTTGATTCCGCAGGTTGTCCTAGAGTTGTAGGGGATGAAGAAGATAATTATGATGAGGATTTTGAAGATGAATTTCAACTCAGCAAGGTAAATATCAATCGAGCCACGATTTCTTGCCGTCCTAGAGTGATCCAATGCGTGCAATTGATAAATTGATCTCAAATAGTTTTTCATGTTTTATGAACAAGATGGATAATCAATTTAAGTGCTTGTTTCAAAAAACATGAAAAGTTGCTAAAAACAACATCAAAGTTAATAATTAATTTAACGTATAGATACAATATAAATCACAATTAGCCCCTGTTTGTTTTCAATTTTAATGAAAATTTGTACTGTTGCAATGGGAAGCAGCCGCTTTTATTGACCAATTTATCTCACGGTGGAACTCATTTGTTTTAAAAAAAAGGTCAAAAAATCCATTCCTCTATTTAAATAATGGGAAACAAACGGGTCCTTAGTATGTTAGCTAAAGTCATTTAATACTGTCTTTCTCAAAATACAGGCAAAGCTGACTTGGAATTCGAAAAATTATGGTCTTTCTAATTTTAGTTCACATTATTGTCTTAAATTACTTCGAAGAGACATTATTAAAATTATGAAAATTCGATCTACTTTTGATTTTTTTAGAAAAAAAAAATTATTTATTTTTGTAGTCTAAACTTTAAGGAGATGTTTGTTATTCTTATTTTGAAATAACACATTCATTCCATGCAATGCAATGGCTATTGATGTATTTTTAAAATATTAACAAATTGCATAAAATGTGTTCTTATGTATTTATTGTTTGATGTTTTGTTCGAAAGAGAATTTCATTAGATACGCAAGAAATTCAGTACTTTCTTTGGCAGGGACAAAAGGACTATAATCAGAATCAAAATCATACCAATGGTGCTGCCATTCCTTCTGTTGCAGCAAGTGGTACTCAAATATTCTACCATATTTAAATTTCTCTGCAGATATTTTCTTGTATAACTGACACTGATTGCCATCTAGTTGAAGGAAAGGATTTTGAAGGTCAAAAAGAAAATTTCAACAATGAAGAATGGAAGGAAAGGGTCGAAAAATGGAAAACTAGGCAAGAGAAGAGAGGACTTGTTACAAAAGCAGATGATGGAGGAAATGATCAAGATGATGATGATGATTATATGTAAGATATTCTCTTTCACAGTTTCGTATTTTGTGATTTTTTGTGTTATACTTTATACCATTCATTGCTGATGCTGTGCTATACTGTTTTTCCATAGTAATGCTGAAGCTCGGCAGCCACTCTGGCGGAAAGTCCCGATTCCTTCAAGCCTAATCAATCCCTATCGCATAGTCATTGTCATTCGTTTAGTCATCCTATGTTTCTTTTTCCATTTTAGAATCTTAACCCCGGCATATGATGCCTATCCCTTATGGATTATCTCTGTGATATGTGAAATTTGGTTCGGCATGTCCTGGATACTCGATCAGTTTCCCAAATGGTTTCCCATAAACCGCGAAACTTATCTAGATCGTTTGTCCTTGAGGTTTGAGCGAGAGGGTGAGCCTAACCGTCTTCTCCCCGTTGATGTCTTTGTTAGTACTGTCGACCCTCTTAAGGAACCTCCTATTATTACTGCAAACACGGTCCTTTCAATCTTGGCTGTAGATTATCCAGTTGAGAAAGTGACTTGCTATGTGTCGGATGATGGAGCCTCGATGCTTCTGTTTGATGCATTGGCTGAAACTTCTGAGTTTGCGAGGAGGTGGGTGCCATTTTGCCAAAAATACAGCATTGAACCTCGGGCTCCGGAGTACTACTTCTCTGAGAAAATTGACTACTTAAAAGATAAGGTTCAGCCTACTTTTGTGAAGGATCGTAGGGCCATGAAGGTAAATTAGATGAATTCCATTCTTCTGCTATACTTGGGTGAATTTAGTGGAATTAAATTCATTCTTACACAATGTTTAAGCATTGCAGAGAGAATATGAAGAGTTCAAAGTAAGAATTAATGCTTTGGTGGCGAAGGCACAAAAGAAACCAGAAGAAGGATGGGTAATGCAGGATGGGACTCCATGGCCTGGGAACAACACTCGTGATCACCCGGGAATGATTCAGGTTAGTTAGTCAAAATTAGATCAGCAGACCTTTTGACAATCATTCTTTAAGATCACAATTCCCTGCCTGAGAGTCGATTGCCGATGTAATGAGTTCAGCTTTATCAATGACTAAATAACTGTATCCGACATTTGTAGGTGTATTTGGGAAGTGAAGGTGCACTCGATGTTGAAGGTAAGGAGCTGCCACGACTAGTATATGTTTCACGTGAAAAGCGACCTGGCTATCAGCACCATAAGAAAGCTGGTGCCATGAATGCACTGGTAGGTAGCTGCTAAGTTAATACTCACTGTCTTTTCTTGTGGAGCTGAGAGATTGATTTAGTGATGCTGACACTTGGGACTTACTATATATTGATTTACAGGTTCGAGTTTCTGCAGTACTTACTAATGCACCGTTCATGTTAAATCTGGATTGTGATCATTACATCAACAACAGCAAGGCTATGAAGGAAGCAATGTGCTTTCTTATGGATCCCCAAATCGGGAAGAAGCTGTGCTATGTCCAATTTCCACAGAGATTTGATGGTATTGATCGTCATGACAGATATGCTAATCGCAATGTCGTATTCTTTGATGTGAGTTGAATTTCTCTCCATTGCATTTTTAGCACGCAACCCCTACTTTTCCAATTCGTAGTGGCAATGAAGTATTTTGTATGAACCTAATGTGCAAAAAGTATCTGGATGTCAAATCTGAAAATTGTGAATTGTCTTTTATGATAACAGATCAACATGAAAGGCCTAGATGGTATTCAAGGACCTGTTTATGTTGGCACTGGGTGTGTTTTCAACAGGCAGGCATTGTATGGCTATGATCCACCTACATCTGAGAAGCGGCCCAAAATGACTTGTGACTGCTGGCCAAAGTGGTGCTGCTGCTGTTGTGGTGGCTCTAGGAAGAAGTCGAAGGGTAAGAAAAATGGATTTAAGGCTATGCTTGGCCTTGGAGGACTATATAGTAAGAAGAAAATGATGGGCAAACAGTACACCAGGAGATCGTCAGGATCAGCATTTGATCTTGAAGAGATTGAAGAAGGTCTTGAAGGATATGATGAGTTGGAAAAATCATCACTCATGTCCCAAAAGAATTTTGAAAAAAGGTTTGGAATGTCACCAGTTTTCATTACTTCCACTCTCATGGAAAATGGTGGCCTCCCTGAGGGAACAAACCCCGGTTCTCTTATCAAAGAAGCCATTCATGTTATTAGTTGTGGATATGAAGAGAAAACTGAATGGGGCAAAGAGGTGAGTATTGACACTTAGCCTTTTGGGAAGTTTCAAAGTCTTTTTAACTTCCTTTTCTGAACGACAATATGAATTAACAAAAAAAAAAATTGAAAAGAAATCTTGTTGAAACTTGATATTTGTTTTATGTAAGTGCAATTGCAGTTGTTTTACTCAACTTGAAAAGCACACTCTCATGGACTGTTTTATTCACAGATTGGATGGATTTATGGTTCAATTACAGAAGATATTTTGACAGGCTTTAAGATGCATTGTAGAGGATGGAGGTCAGTTTACTGCTCACCCAAAAGGCCTTGTTTCAAGGGATCAGCTCCAATCAATCTGTCAGATAGGTTGCACCAAGTCCTGAGATGGGCTCTTGGTTCTGTCGAAATCTTCCTCAGTCGTCATTGCCCACTTTGGTATGGATATGGAGGAAAGCTAAAATTGCTAGAGAGACTTGCTTATATTAACACCATCGTTTATCCGTTCACTTCCATTGCTCTGATAGCCTATTGCACACTTCCGGCTGTGTGTCTTCTTACTGGAAAATTCATTGTTCCAACTGTAAGTATTATTGAAGCCTAACCATTACTCTGAAAACACAAAAAGAGAGAGAAATTATCAATGTAATTTACTGTGTCCTAAGATTAGTAAGCACATTTCTAATCAGAACCCTATTTGCTTATGCAGCTAAACAACCTGGCAAGCATCTGGTTTATGGCTCTTTTCCTCTCCATTGCAGCTAAACAACCTGGCAAGCATATGGTTTATGGCTCTTTTCCTCTCCATCATAGTGACAGGCGTGCTTGAGCTCCGATGGAGTGGGGTAAGCATTGAGGACTGGTGGCGCAATGAGCAATTCTGGGTCATCGGTGGCGTTTCAGCACATCTCTTTGCAGTCTTCCAAGGTCTTCTCAAGGTCCTCGCCGGAGTTGACACAAACTTCACTGTAACAGCAAAAGCTGCTGATGATGCAGAGTTTGGGGAACTCTACCTCTTCAAATGGACAACTCTTCTCATTCCACCAACCACGCTGATTATCCTAAATATGGTTGGTGTTGTAGCAGGAATTTCTGATGCTATTAACAATGGATATGGTTCGTGGGGTCCTCTCTTTGGAAAGCTATTTTTTGCTTTCTGGGTTATTGTTCACCTCTATCCTTTCCTCAAGGGGTTGATGGGAAGGCAAAACAGGACTCCTACAATTGTAGTTCTGTGGTCTATTCTACTGGCTTCAATCTTTTCACTTGTTTGGGTTCGAATCGATCCTTTCTTGCCCAAACAAACTGGCCCTATACTGAAACAATGTGGAGTGGAATGCTAATCACCTTCCATACGAATCTGCATCAATTTTCAACACCACTGTAATTTTTTTTCGTGTAGTTTCGTTGGTTGCAAGTAATATGCTGCTGAAAGTAGAAATCTTAATAGCACTTCAGTGGCAACAGGTGCAAATTTTCAAAAAATAAGAACTTGATAATGGATTTAAGTTTCCCTACATCTGCTGTTTACTTCTTGATAGATGTTAGATGTACGTCAAATTATGATTCATCCTAAGTTCGGAGATGGATACTAAAACTAGATATAACAAGGACTCTTTTTATGCTCTGCACAATCAACCTACCTCTGTACTAGCTGTTACAGAAATCTCACAATACTAACCAGCCTTATAGCTAATGCCCACTTGATAATCCATTTACTTGATTGAACAAATACATGACTTTCGTTTTGATAGAAATTTCTACATGAATTTTGTACGAGTTTGGCTAGGGACTCTTTGGCATCCTAATATAGACACCAATTTCATCCATCATAGAATTGGGTGGTTGAAAACGATCATTGCTAATAACTTAAACCTTTAGATTAAATGATTCAATAGATATCAAGCCCAAAGACACATTCAATTTATCTATTGTCAAATCACCACGTCTCAAAATTTAAGCCGTTAGAGATGATGCATTTATTTATTTAAATTTAATCTTCAATGTGCCTTCACATATGCACGTCGGCTTCAATATTTTTCCAAAAAATCTTATGAAACCTACGCAATTTATATAATGGGTGGTGGTGGACTTGAACACTACGCAATTTACTTTGGTGCCGTGTCGAAAACATGTTCAGCAAGCATAACTCACTGTCATTTCGATTCCTGTAGCCTCCTGGATAAAGCAGCAGTCGAAATCGGAGTGACACAAGTCGAAATAACCAAACAAACGATAAAAATGATTCCAATTCTGGTTGCAACATTCATACCTAGTACAAACAAACACTCTCTTTATGAAACAAGGCAGAACCTTAGACATAAGCATTAATGGTCCCCATTTCCAGATTTCCTTAGCATGTCTTACAGCATTTGTGACAATTTTCATGCTCATTAGCATTGTACTATATGACCAATTCTTCGTTCTCGTAAAAAATCCAAGAAGAAACCAAGAGGGATTACATGGTTGCACAGGATGGGGATCGATATTGCATTGACTGTCGTAATCATGATCACTGCTGTCTTAGCAGATATAATGAAATCTTCAAGAAACATCAAATTGGCCTCTTTCTGTTAGATTTTAATGGTTTAAAAATGTACGCTTTTCAAATGCAAATGGTGCATATCAAAGAGTCATGTTGTTTCAAATTGGCCGTATGTGACCATTCGAAAGATACATTTTAAAAAGTCACCTTTGGATAGGATACAATATAGACCATTAAATGTGAAACAGTATAATCTAATGATCCAAAATTAATTATGCCAAAAGTTGCATTATTGGGAATAGACACACTGAATCCAAATTAATTTTGCATACATCGCTTCATTTCATCTCCTACTATTTTCTACGTTTCACTAAAACATGATTTGATCGTATTTTTATGCACTTATATTAATTCAGTAAGTAAGTAGAAGCTCTATATGATATTTCACATGTAAAAGGTAGTTGTCGAATACAAATTATGTATCAATTTATTCAACAATCTTAAGACATAATTCAGTCTTACGTGATTTTCTATTTTATGTTCTCATTCTTTTTCGTTTATCTTTTGATTTTGTATCAGAAATGGCAAGGGAATTTTGCGATTTTTGCATGATTATATTCTGTTGAATTTTACGAGAAATTTGATTTTGCGTATAGAATTTTTAGAAAGTAATCATATTCGCGAATTACACATATATGATGTGATTAATAATAACTGCATTAAAATTATTAGATCATGATATGTTTTGTTTACATGTGGTTTTTGACATGAAAGATGTATGAAACAATGGATTTCATTATGAAATTCAATACGTATCCATTGTATTTGTATGGGAAGTAGATTTCATAGGTGCATTATATATGAAAATTGTTGAATTTCTAATTATTTTGATTTATTGTATGAATCAATGTCAATAGAACAATTGGAATTCAATTATCATCCTATTATCTGTTCATACGATTTATCTAAGGCTGGTCGATGAATTTGAGAAAAAAGTTTTGAGGAGACTATATTTGAGAATGAATTTTATGTGTACGATAAATAAGGTAATTCAGGAACTTCTTGGACCGATGGTGGAACATTTGTCAATATTTGATATGAAAGTACACAAACTTTCACGAGAAATTGACATCCCACTCAGAAAATAAATCGATATGGACAAATGGTCAATGTGATATGTAACCTCACATAATGTTGATTAAATTATGTGAGATGATATTTGTGCATAATGGAGATAATATTATATTATTGTGTTACTAACAATTGTACGATAGAAGTGTGTTTAACAATCATAGTTATTAGACCCGACCCGGACAAGGTTATGGGTCTCGGTGATGGGTTAATGGTCGGACCGGTAAGTCATTGCATAAAAATCTATATAACAAAAATTAAAGTATAAAATTTTTTTAGGCAAAATTATATATATTTTTAAATTATTTTCGCTAATTATTTAGTTCAATAAAATAAAGTAAAATATTTGATTAAAGTTTTTATTAAAATACTTTTAAAACATATATATATGATTNAAAGTATAAAATTTTTTTTAGGCAAAATTATATATATTTTTAAATTGTTTTCGCTAATTATTTAGTTCAATAAAATAAAGTAAAATATTTTGATCAAATTTTTTATAAAAAATACTTATAAAAAAACATATATATGATTCATTGGATACATATAAATTATTGTATATAAAAAACATTGAAGTGCTCTACAACTGCACTGATGAGGAACTAATTGTTTTACTAAGAGGTCCAATGTTCAATTCCTTGAACCCTCAAAATTTTAAAAGACAATTTTAAAAATCGGTCAAGTGGCCTAGTTAACTTAGTTAAACCGTCTGTTAATTCGGTCAAAGTTGATTTTTTATCGAATCATGTGCATTCCTATTAAATTAATCTACCGGCCCGGGTCATCAGTTTTTCGGTGCGACCGGCCGATCTGGGCCGAGTTTTATAACTACGTTAAAACTAGGTTGTGAATTGCCTCCACATAAATGATGAATGTGGAAAGAGTTGATGAACATTAAAATTGGTCCTATTTAGGAATTGTCGGGTCGAACAATTCATTCCCAACATATGACTTTATAGGGGTAGCATTATCTATATGTCACATTTTTTATTACCTTATATGTCATTGAGAATTTTCTATAAAAGATAGAAAGGTAGAAAGCCCTTGTATATGCGAGAATGTTATACAAAAACAATGGACCCTAAACTAAATCTGATTAAACTGCCGGTCTTTTTGATCAAAGTTTTTATAAAAATAATTTTAAAAAACATATATATGATTCATTGGATACATATAAGTTATTGTATATAAAAAACATTAGAGTGCTCTACAAGTGCAATTGTGAGGAACTAATTGTTTTACTCAGATGTCCAATGTTCAATTCCTTTAATCTCCAAAATTTTAAAAGACAATTTTAAATGGCATGGTTAACTCAGTGAAAACCGTCGGTTAATTCAAAATCGATTTTTTACCGAGTCATGCGTATTTCTATTAAATTAATCTATCGGCCTGGGTCACCGGTTTTCCGGCGCAACCGGCCGGTCCGGGCTGAGTTTTATAACTACGTTAAAACTAGGTTGTGAATTGCCTCCACATAAATGATGAACATTAAAATTGGTCCTATTTAGGAATTGTCGGGTCGAACAATTCATTCTCAACATATGACTTTATAGGGGTAGCATTATCTATATGTCACATTTTTTAATTACCTTATATGTCATTGAGAATTTTCTATAAAAGATAGAAAGGTAGAAAGCCCTTGTATATGCGAGAATGTTATACAAAAACAATGGACCCTAAACTAAATCTGATTAAACTGCCGGTCTAAGTATGAAAGTACACGAGCCTTCATAAGATATTGATATTCCTAGTCATCTATATGTTGACTAAAGGTGGAATAAAATTACTTATTCAATAGATAAATATAATTAATAATATGATCGAACTTTATATATTTAGATAAATATTACATTGCTAAATCGAGTCTTATCCATAATTGTGGGCGATGATAATTAAAAGATCGGATGAACCCCAATATTTAGGAGGACGGTTGTTAATGATGATTACTTCAAATTAGAATTTGAAATATTTGAAGAATATTTAAATGATAAATTATACTATAGTGAATACCTTGTTAAACTTAAGATGTACTCAATATTAAGAACTTAGATATCCAATACAAGGACTCACAATTTACTTGTAATTATGTATTACTATTGAGATTATAGTTGTTTCGTGGAAATCCTTAATACAACATGAGAATTGAAAGAAATTAGAATTCTCAATAAAGTTATAAGGAAGCATGATGACTGCAAAGATTTTGGAAGGATTTTCTAATTGACGACAATTTGTGGCTGTTACATCATTTGATCAAGACAATATGACACAAAATGTCGTGTATAATGATAAGCCTCAACATATATGTTGTAGATATAATAACATTCGATAGTTACTCTCAAATGAAACAATATCTGTCGATTATCTTAAATCAAAGGATGACCTAATGGATTATCTAAAGAGAATAGACTATGGGTTGAGAGAAATTAGTATAAAGCCTAAACTAATAGGTCAACTTAAGAGAAACCTGACTTGACGACTGTAGATCTCAAAGACTAGGTTCAATAGGAAAATTAGTTGTGATTGACTTGATGTGAAGAACTTTGAGGTTTAAACTCATTTCCACTTCTATGATGCAAATAAGTGCTGCATATAAAAGATTCTTGAAGATAAGCTATGCTTTCAATGATGACTATATTATGTAAACAGTACAAGTTAAGTATTATATGATGATCTTTATAGAACATCACCTATATGAGTGCGAACTTGACCACTTCTATTAAAATTTTACTAGGATGAATTTTCTAGCGCACTTACAGAACCAAGAAAGTTCAAGGTCTAAATAATAAATACAATAGAGAACCAAAGTTTGATATGAGAGATAATGTGTTCGATCAATTGTCAAGCTTATAATAACTACTGACAAATCAAAATGATGCATTTATTGAGTAGTTAGTTAGTCCAAAAGATTCTTAGATTCAAAGCAAAAGCTACTGATACTAATATATTATATTTCAGTAATACTCTTCTACGTCTCCCTTATTCTGAGTTGATTTCTTCCATTTATGTGGGGAATTTCTGGAATTTAATTTTTTAAAAATATGATTTAATATTTTTTATAGGCGTGAATTGAAAAAGTCTTCAATTGGTACAATAACTAGTTACGACTCTTCAAATGTAAATAGTGCATACTAAAGCTGAGTCATATTATTTTGGATTGGCTGTGACTATTCAAAATGTATATTATGAAAAGTCATGACCTTTTGATATCTTGCATTTAGACCGTCAAATATGAAAATGTATAATCTAATGATCCAAATTAATTATATCAAAAGGTGTACCTATTCGGAAAAGACACAATGAATCTACAAATTGAATACATTTCATTTCATTTTCTTCACTCCAAATTAATTCCACATAATTGGTTACTAATTCTTTCCTTCTCCAATTATGTCAAAATAATTTCCAAATTATTTTTGAATTTTGTGTTCAATATGTAGTATTCGATATTTTTCGTTCTAGAAGAGTAAGGTCAAAAGCTGGTTCACCTAATAAAATTAATATTGTGCTATTGTATCTTGGGAGATAGACTTCCATTTGATACCATTAGCACCGGGAAAAAATCTATCTTAAGGAGATTTGCATTCACAAACCTCACTTAGTTTATTTCATTTTCTTCTATTTTCTACGTTTCATTAAGTCACGATTTGATCGTATATTCATACACATATTTTGATTTCAATAAATAGAATCTCTATAGGGTATTTTACCCGTAAAAGATAGTTGTCGAATCTAAATTATGTACCAATTTTCCAACACTTTAAATATTCATTCTTCTCCTTCAATTTGCTCTTATGGAAGTTTTAGATAACTTTCTTGAAAATGAAAAAATCAAGTTCTGTATTCAAGCACCAAAAGGCGTGAAAAGTCTTGGAACTGCTTATTTTAGAACCAGTTTGGCAGTTGGACACTTCTTAAGCAGTTTTATACGATCATCCGTCTCTAATACTACTAAGAAATATAGGATAGGGTGAATTTTGGACAACTTATATGTCTCATTTGGACTATTATTATGCATTTTATGCCATCTTGAGGTTTCTCAACTTACTTTTCTTTCTTTTAGTTGCAAAGCTCTTTGTTTATGCTGTGAAACAAACAAGATAACTGAATCACTCTGATACCACTTGTTATTAAACAACCAAAATACCTCGTGTTAGAAGAAATATCAATATGCCCGGGGTTTGATTTGTTCGAGATTTTTGTTCGTGATAGTTTTCATGAAGAATGGCATTCCGTTTTTGGATCAGAGCACTAGATTTTTGCTATGTTAGGTTAAGATGCGTGTCGTACATCTAGATTTGGACTATGCATTGCTGATAATGGACAAGATGCCTGCAACTTTGACTGTGGAGGAGAAATTATGGAAGGATTAATGAATTTTAAAGTCACATACCCAATCCCAGTACACCATCAATA
>CAIGRQ010129284.1:0-13205 GCA_903798375.1 Fraxinus sp. D2006-0159 | reverse complement strand
GTTTTGCGCCAATTACCCTTTTGATTATAACAAATAATCTATGTTTATGTCCAATTTAATCTTTAAATTGATTACATGTTGGTAAATTGTGTCAAAACCATTGAACGAGAAGTTGTCAATTAAGGAAGCTCAAATGAAGATCGATCGAACACTCATGGAGACAAGCTTTACATCATTTCAAATCAAGCAACAAATCGAGCACTCGAGCCAAATTGATCGAAGACTTTGTAACTAGATTTCTCTTGGCTCAGTTGTAAAGGTAAAGCACTTTAATATTTGGCAGTGACACTTTGCGAGATCAAGTAACTGTTTTCTCGTATACGACAAAATTTACGTGACGAGAATGTTTGCACAAAATTATTTTTCAAAGGAAAGTTTTTTCCAACCTATTTTTTGAAAACTATTAAACAAATTTACTTTGAAAAATAAGGTAAAAACATCATTGACTGCACAAAAAAAAAAAAAAAAAAACCCCGACCAACTCTGGTCATCCGGATGGCGAACCGAACGTCCGGTTTGCCAGCAACGGTTAGTTTTTTGACGGTTCTGACAGAGTTGTTCAAACGTCTAGTTTGGGTCTTCCGGCTCTAAACCAGACGTCCGAATGGTTGTCTAGTTTGATAGAAATTTTGACGTTTTTCAACTGCTATAAATATCAACCCACTTGCCATTTGAAAAACAACTTTTGAGCATTCAATTTAATCATCTCAACGTTGTAAAATGATTGATATTCCTTTGTTGTAAGTCACCGGAAACGTTGTAAAGAGTTGGATTGCACCATAAGTCAATCAACATAATGAAAAAGATCTTGCTCATGCTGGAGAGCTTGGTAACGGGGGATGTAGATCATTGCATTAGATTGAACCTCCAAAATTATATCGTTTGCACTCCATAATTATATCGTTTGCACTCCATATCCCTTTTACTTAACGCTTTTACTTTGTGCAAATTACGTTGTTTCATTTATTTGCGTATTTGTATTTAGTTGTCTTTGTTTATTTGCTCACTTATTCTATTAAAACTTGTGTTTTTACCGAAAAAGTTTTAATAACCAATTCACCCCCTCTTGGTTAGTCAATTTTGGGCTTTCACATTGGAAGGGATCATTGATACTGTCTCTGCATTTCGTTGAAGATCAATGGCTGATCATGGTTGGTGTGCCGGATAAGACTATGGAGCTGCCAATGTTCCCCTTGCTTATAATGGGGCGGAAGATGGTGGCTGGCAGACTGGCAGTGCGATTGGAGGACTGAAAGAGACACAGGAGATGATTGATTTTGCAGCAGAAAACGTATATTGCCAGACGTGGAGATCATTTCAATGGATTATGTAAACACCGCAATGGAATGACTTTCGAAATCTGATGTCAAATATCAATTCGTGATCGATGTAGGGAAAACATTGAAAGCAGAATAACTGAACTTAGCTGAGCTGAGCGCCATGGTTTCTTTAAACTATCTTCTTAAGTTGAAAGATCAGAACTTCTGTTAGGTACTTGTGAACCTGTTTTAGCATGCCTTTTTGCATACCATAATCTTGAACCTCGCTTATAACTTATTTATTTCGAGATGTTAAAAGTGTAAGAACTCAGAAATAGAGAAAATAAGTGCTTGTGAAATCTTATTCTTATCCATATGCTTCAAATTTTGTAGTGTATCTGTATGAGTACATCACACACGATATCATCAAGAATATCAACTAGCTCATTTTTGTTATCCAGAATACCCTTTCTCATAATAGCGCCAATTTGCTTGCTCGTCTTTGTCGTCCACAGTTCCCTTTCTCATCATAGCTACGAATTCTTCATAATTAATCCTCCCATCCTAAGAAGTAAAAATGGTTTAATTACCCCCTAATGTGCGAATTATTGTAAAACAAAATCACCACGAGCTGATGAGTTCAAAGAAGAATAACTTACTCTATCAGTATCTACATCATTAATAACCTCGTCGATTGTAGCTTCATCTCCCATTCCATATTGTTGCATAGCTTGTCTAAGCTCATCTCTGGTAATAAATCTGTTGAATCCGAAACAAATAATTATAAGATAACCAGAATTGCTGATATGATGATATCAAGGGCGATATCTGATTTACATTAGTATTGATATTCGTTACTCATCACACAAATACTTACCCATTACCATCCTTGTCAAAATACTGAAAAGCCTTGTACAAATGCTCTTCTTTCTCGAGTCTATGCCGATGCATGGTCACAGTAATAAATTCAATGTAGTCTATGGTTCCGTTCTTGTCAACATCAGCCTGGAAGTAGAAATAACATCATCCAATAACTCAAATTTCTATAATGGCGTTAAGCGAATAGTATCATTGAAAAATATACATCTTTAACTTGAGTACATGAATTGAAAAGGGCAGATATAAACTAACAGAAGGACAGATGAGACAATAGTAAAATTCTTACAGCTTCCATTAGCTGTTGTATTTCTGCCTCAGTGAGCTTCGAGCCTAGCTTAGACAACCCGGTTTTCAGTTCTTCAAATGTAATTGTACTACTTCCATCAGTGTCCATGTTTTCAAACATTTGTTTCAATCCCTTGATATCTTCTTCTGAGAGGTTTTCTGCAATAACCTTAAAGCCAATACAAATTTCAGCTAGGAGGAATAAAGCTCCAAAAGAAGGTCTTTCGAGTTATATTAGTTTTTTTTTTTTTTTTAAATCTTTTGAAAGGCTGTATTCTTCCTTAACTGGAAATGTTAGAAACTACCAATCTTTTGAAAGGCTGTATTCTTCCTTAACTGAAAATAATAGTTAATACACCTTTAATGCAAGTCTCTTCAGCTTGTTCATTGCTCTGAACTGTTTCATCCTGATTAGAACTGCACTATCCATAGGTTTATCTGATGCTTCACCGTCTTCTTTGAGCCACGGATGCTCTGGTTCACATTAGAAAAAAATATTAATGCTTTGGATAAAATCGAGGTAGTTGCTATAGAGTCTAAAAAACTTATTTTTACTCGAATTCAGTTTATCTGCTGCTCCAAAAAAGAAAATTCTTCATTTAGAGTTCGAGTACAGAAATGTAACAACAGAAAGTCTTGTTTTGCGTACCAAGGGCTTCGGCTGCAGTAATCCTCTTTTTAGGTTCTATTGTCAACATTTTCCGGATAAGATCCTTCGCACCCCTTGATATAGAAGGCCAGGGTGCGCTTTGGAAATCCACATAGCCATCTAATACTGCTTCAAATATTCCATTATCTGTCTCTGAAGTACAACACAATTCTTAAGCCAATTAATTTGCTGTATGAATGGTGGAGAGTAATTAATATAGATAAGACAAACACGAGTTTTATTCTTCCATGGTGTTCTATAATCACTGGAAAAGTCATTATCTAAAGGTGCATTGTCGTACTGATGAATAAATGCAAAATCACTTCATCGTTGACCAACAAGAACTTGAGAGTTTCGCAAAAAATAGACAAAAATCAAGCAATCATCCTCAGTTTAGATAATTTGCTTATTGTGATTGCCTTACCAGCCCAAAATGGAGGAAATCCACTTAAAAGTATATACAATATGACTCCAGCACTCCAGACATCTATCTCCTTTCCATAACTTCGTCGTAGTACTTCAGGCGCCACATAATACGCGCTTCCAACAATATCTCTATAACGCTTCCCTGGAGAGAATTATGGAACAAAAAACAGCTTTCTAATCTATGGATTACTTTAAAAAAAAGTACCAAACATCACATTGCAAACTTGCAGTATTCATATTCCATGAGTTGATCAAGCAAGAGCATTGATTTACAGGCTCGTTAGTTTGCAAACAATACAAAACGCACTTCTTTACACTAAACTTGTTCAGGGAAACACAAGAAGTTGCTCGACTGCCTAATCCAAATAAAAACGGTTCATCATAGTAAACATTGGATCCCAGAGACCGCCAAACAATGAGAAATCAATTCAATCCTGATCACTTTCATCAAATACTGTACATTGTAGACAGAATTTTTTCTTTAATTATGAAAAAAGACCCCAATGAAAGTTTATGTTGGTTTTAAACTAAGGGTCATTTATAATTGTACCATATAATAACTCATTCAATTACACAGATAGTGCAAAGAGGCAACTGGAGTATAAGCTGGCTTGGATCTCTGTTTGTCTAGTTGATAACACTGCTATTCATTGGTACAGACCACTTTGGTGTGAACCAATCGTTCTACAAGTTTTGGCCTACCACGTGAACCCTAATCCACATTTCATTGGGACGCCCCCACCATTGATGCACTGTATTGAATCTCGGGTACATTGAAAAGTGAAGAAGGGTTGATCGAAAATGATTCATTAATATTTATTGGAGAAAATTTTAATCGGTTGTTTTTCCTTCAAATTTTCTGTTCAACTACACTAATATTTTTTAGTCTCGGATCTCAATATATTTTTACTATAAAAAGAAAAATCAAAGAAGGAAAATATCATTGACCTGGTTGACCCGTCATTTTCTAGTTGACTTGACTTGGTCTTGTTGACCTAAAGTGGCATCCGCGTACTCTACTGATAACTCACAAACTAGTCACGTCAATGCAAAAAAAATTCCTCTTCCCAATTCGTGAATGATGATTCAAAGGGTCCCAGTTTTCCACCTCTATGCACAAAATATTAGGAAATATTATCAAAGCCGCGTAATGGTACAAAAAAAGTCTGTCTAATCTGTTGACATTCAGATGCATTTTTTTTTTCGAAGTGGACATCATGTTCCATTTTTTCTTTGTCAAGTGAGGTGAAAATCTTCGGTAGAACTGTAGAAATATTATTCTAATGCTGAAATACGTCAGAATCTCAGATAAACCATATTACTTTGCAGCAAACAAGAATCTGACATAAAAAAAGAAGCTAAAAATTGAAAATGAAAATTCCAATTTCAGAATTTGAAACTGACCTTGCTCAATGAAGACTGAAAGCCCGAAATCAATTGCCTTCAATGGAGAATCTTTCTCACGACTAACGAGCAAGAAATTCTCAGGCTTAAGGTCTCTATGCATCACACCCATGAAATGGCAAACATGAACCACATTCACAATTTGCCTTCCAATTTTTGCAGCCTCTTTTTCAGAATAACTCCCTCTGGCAGTAATCCTATCAAAAAGTTCACCTCCACTGCAAAATTCCATAACCAAATGCACATTTACCCTGTCCTCATAGGCACCCTTGAACTCAACAATATTGGGCTGTCCAGTCAAATGCTCCAGAATCATAATCTCCCTTCTCACGTCTTCTACATCTTTTTTATTCACCAGTTTTTTTACGGAAATGGATTTGCATGCATATTTGTAGCCAGTTGCCTTATCAGTGCAAAGATAGGTGATTCCAAATTGCCCTCTTCCAAGCTCTTTGTGAATATCATAGAGTGTTTTAATATCTATGTAAGGCTTGCCTAAAACTGGGCCAATTTCGGAGGATGAAGATGGTGCAGGAGTGGTGGTGATTCTTGGCAAAAGTTTTGTAGAAGGAGCTGGTTTTGGCGGCTGTGGAGGCTGTGGAGGTAGTGGTGGTGGTGGTGGTGGTGGTGCATAGTGTGGTCGATTGGAATTATACCGAGGATGAACAGGAGAGTCTGAGGAAGATGATGATATTGGGATTTCTCTAAATTTCGAGCAACAGAATCCCATTTAGAGAGCCGTGTGCGTATGTGTGTATGTGTGTGAGAGAGAGAGATGTTGGAACAAAGAAATGTTTGCAGATTTGTAGAGAATAATATTGGTTGTATTTGTACTTTGTGGAGGTTTAGGCTCTACTTTTTAAGATGCTTTGCTTTGCTGTTTGGTTTTGTACAAGTATTTTATATTTAGCCCGTGTTTGGTTCAGATTAAAATCTGATTTTAATTTTTAATTAAAATTAACAATTAATTTTAATCATATATTTTATGGGGTCCAC
The DNA here is from genome assembly GCA_903798375.1 of Fraxinus sp. D2006-0159. Lineage (NCBI taxonomy): Eukaryota > Viridiplantae > Streptophyta > Magnoliopsida > Lamiales > Oleaceae > Fraxinus > Fraxinus sp. D2006-0159. The sequence continues at coordinate 7,307 of CAIGRQ010129284.1, read as the reverse complement.
AATTTTTTAACTACTCATTTCATCAATTTTTAACAAAATCTAATAAAAATCTGATTTTAATTTATACCAGACAATGTCTTACATACCATAGATTTTGTTAGAGTATCTCCAAAAGACTCTCTATTTTTAAAGAGTATATTCTATCATTTGAAAAATATTTATAAATTTAGAGAGTTAACATTTCGAAGTACTTCAACAAACTATTTATATTTAATACTTAATTTTACTATTCTCAAAAAATACTTATTATTTTTCTTTNATCTTTTATTTTGATTAGCTTTTCTTTAAAGTATTTTCTTTTATAGAGAGTCACTCTCTAAATTAACATGTTAATTTAAAAAGTCTATTGGAGCATGATTTTAAATGTTAACTAATAGAGAGTATATCATGTTTAAAGAGTCTTTTGGAGATACTCTTAGCGTGTGAGTGAAAGCGTGTTTCTGCATATTTATATACACGCTCGCATGGGTAGAGTAGAGTGGACATGATCTGATTCGATTTGAATTAAACAGAACTCAATATCAAACGATTGGATACATTAAATCAAATCAGATAAAAACCAATAATTCGATTAAAACATTTTATAGTGTAAACGGCTGTGAATGTTTATTTCACTTTAGTACTCTCTCTTTTATTCCACAAAGATGTTAATCATTCCAAATAAATATTAATTCATGTTAATTTATATAAATTAGCTTAATGTCATGATTATGACAAAAAATATTGAAATCGAATTAAAATTGATTCCGTAGTTAACCCATGTTTGGTTCAACTAAAAGTTGGATTAAAATCTAAGTTAAAGTCAATAATTAATTTTAATTACATATTTCATGAGATCCATAACTTTTCATTCACACATATTATCAACTTTCATCAAAATTTACTAAATTTTGATTTTTATTTAAACCAAACAGGGGCTTAAAATCAAGAACGGGATCAGGAATTGTTTGAAATCATAGTGAACACTTTCGCTTCGAGTAGTTTCGAAATATGTTCGTCCCTATAAATATATGCACTTATGCGTGGATTGCATACAAAAGTAGACTCTAATAGACAGCCCATTTTTCGAAAGATTTCCAGCAAAAGGAAATTTCAGGGACCATTTCAAAAAGCCACACACGTCAGGGATTGAAATACAGCTATTGGAAATTACAGGGGCCAATCTGAATGAAACAGTAAATACGTGGGTCAATTTTTAGATTCCAGAAGGTCTAAGGCAGCTTCGCACACCCAAAAAATTAAGGACTGTCTAAACATTTCAGAAAATTTAGGAACCACATTTGCAGGATGCCAAAAATCCAAGGGCCAAACTTCAAGAAATACATGTAGGGTTGGGCAAAACTCAATCCAACCCAAACTGCTCAACTCAACCCTAACCAATCCGTTTGGACTGATTTTTAAGTTCAATTGGATTGGGTTAGGTTGGGTTGGGTTGAATTTCGGGTTATGAATTAAAATCCAATCCAACTCTACTCGATCAATTAAAAAAATTAATGTCTAAATAAAAAAAATTAAATAGACACAATGGTGAAGATGAGAAGAATTTATAATTTATACACGTCCATTTGTTTTTTACATAAACTGATTGATATGAATACTATGCACAAATGTAAAGTTATTTAATGATAAAATAAAAATTAAGGACATGACGATGGAATGAATGACTTCCAAAAAACTGTAAAAATAAAAAATAAAAAAAATCATAATTCTAAACTTATTTATACGTTATTTTTCAGAAAGAATTCCTTATATATGTGTGTAAAAAAATAGAGGTTTTCAAGTACTTTTAAACTTTTAAAAACTATCTAAATTCAACAAAAAGTAATCGAATTTAACTTTTATTGGGCCTAAGCCCAAACCAATCAAAACTTGACCGGCTTAGATCAGGTTAGGTTTAAACTAAAATAAGGTTGGGTTGGAAAAAATATCGATCGTCATGCAATATCGAGAAATATAGTGAAAGAATTTCAGAATTGTGGAAATTCAGGGTAGGCTTCTGAATAAATTAATGATATTTAGCATCATTGATGTTAGATCACTAATTTATGTGTCATTATGTGATAATTTAATTAAAGGTAAATTAAACTAGTGTTATAATACCAATGATGCTAAATAAAATTATCATTCTTGAATATCCACATTTTGTTTGGGGACGATGTTGAAGATCAAGTGAATCTAAGAATACTACATCATCTTGAAAGTTGAAAGGCATTGATTGAAAAATAAGCCTTCATTTGACAAGTCAAAATTTATTTTTAATCATACATTTCGATGTCAAAATTAAACTGTTTATAAATTCTTCCAAACAGAGGCTCCAAATTAGGACACGACATTTAAGACTTTAGTGAGTGATGTTTTGTTGGGATCTGCTACATTGGAAAAGATGGGCTTCATGTTTTTGATTTAACTAGTTGATGCATGAATTGGTCTTAGGAAATTTTGAGTATCTTCCGAAGATTATCTATTCAGATAAAATAGAAACAATAATTTGTACATAAGGATTGGAGGGTGACAATTGACATTTTGTCAACTTTTTTGTCAGCCCTTTTGTATGTGCAGCATGACTCAAATAGAAAATATCTTTAAATTTACGATCTAAAAGTTATTTAAACAATATTCTTTATTTTAATTCTTTATCTTTTTTTAATAAATATTTATTGTTTTTCTTTCATCGTTTATTTATTTAGGATGTCAATGACTAATTCATTCAAATATGATTTGAATAATTTGAGATATAAATTATTGAATTTATAACTTATTAAATGCAAGCAATTGCTCTCTAAAATATAGAGTATCTTCTATTTAGAGAGTATTTGAAATGCATGCTTCAAGTACGAAAATTCCCAAAATCAATGATTTACAAATAATTTAGGTAAAATAGCACCAGATGTCCTCAAACCTTTCCGTAAATAGACTCAATAAGCCTTTAACAATTTTTCTTGGCATACGAGTCGACAACCTTCTATTTTTTATCACTGGTGTCCACGCCACATAATTCCATCTAAAAATTCATTAAAAATCATGTTTTTTCCACATATGAGATGAAATTGAATCCTGGTCCTGTGTCTTCCTTGAAGTTTTGGGACCGAAGTAAGCAACAAGACTAAACACAAATGTCCTACTCCAGTTATGAAATTCATATCACGTCCAAAATTCTTCGAGTCATGGTCGTACGACAAGGATCTCTTAATAGGATGTGACGAAGCTATATAAGTTATTGGAAACAAATGAGAATTATACCCATTTATGGTGTAGACAAATTAAAGTAAAATTTGAATGAAATAGAAATTTTATATATATATATAGCTATGGTCACGGAGAAAATAATCGGTCTCAACGTGCATATCTTGAATTATGTCAGATAGTAATCATATATTTACCTTAAAAGTTATCGAACTAACATCCACCCGGAAAATATCAAAGCTAATGTCATTTATCGAATAGATGTAGGATACATAAGCAGAACGACTGAATTTGATTAGCTCTCAATTACCAACTCATTCCCTACAATTCTCACACACTTGGTGTGCACCTCATAGCCACATTCAATGCACTGGTAAGCCCACCCGGACCCTTGCTCATCGCAGTCGCAACATATGAATGGGCCCCCTCCACTGCCTTCAGATACTAGCATAAGTTCATGACGATGTCCAGAGTGGTACGCAGATTTTGGGAGATTCTGAGCCTCTTCGTCCATTAGCCTCTCCAGCAATCCTATTCTGGCTTCTGTGAATGGGTATGCATTTTCTTGGTAAAGGTTTACGAGGTTCCTTCCTTGCTTGGTGACGGTTTTTCCATCCGGGCCCAAAATTACCAAGCTGGGAATTCCTCTGATGTCGAAATATTTGGTGAGATCTTTTATGCCTGGATCACCTAAAGGCAGTGCCAACCATGGCATTGTCTGAAAATACAAATCAAATGTTGTTTGATCATAGTCACTTGATATGAACACGATCTCGAAGTCCTCATCACCCTTAATAGCCAGCTCTTGCTTAATCTTCCGATATATGGAAACGAGCTTGGGTGTAAATTTGACGCCAGGAAGGCACCAGTGAGCCGAGAAAAAGAGTCCAATTGTTTTCCCTGCTAAAGAAGCGACAGGAACCTGGAAGAGAAACCAGGGAAAGATTCTTTCAAGTGTTGTGGTAAAACAAACATCTTATAAATCTGCTGTTACACTAATATCAGAGTATGATCTAATCCTAAACACGCACTGCAAGTTATCTTCCAAAATAAGGAAGAACATCAATGCAGCCTCTCTAATCGCCAAAACCTACGGCTTGAACATTATGACTAGAAGACTAAAAATTCAGCTTTTGTTATAATCCAAAGTGACAAAACAAGAACAATTGCCAACGATTATGGGAATTACAGTAGAATGGACTTACTTGTAGCGTGGAATGGCCCAAGAGAAAATCTCTTTCATTGTTGGTTAGTAGATCTTTAAGAGTCTGATTTTTGTGCTTGTCTCTCTCTTTCTCCAGCAATTCTTCCAACCTCTCTTCGGTAAATGGATAAGCTTGTATCCCATAGCGATAAATAAGGTCGACCCCATCTCGAATTGCAGTACCTTCTTTCTTGTTTGGTTGTAGAACAATTAGACAGGGTATCCCTTCAATATCAAACCTTCGATTCAAGGCTCTCTTCGTCTCCAAATCGGAGAATGGAACTGCAAGCCATGGCATGCAAGCACGATAATTATTGAAGGCATCCTGATCTTCATCAGATGAGACAAAGACTACCTCAAATCCAGGATCACCGTGTTTAAGTTGCTCGTAAGAATTGGCTAGTACTCGAGTGAACTCTTGACAAGGTGGATACCAGTTAGCGGAAAATAAAATGCCAATAACTTTGCCTTCAAGGTCAGAAATTTTCACCTGCCTCAAACACGGTGTTTCAGCCATTTCAGAACAAGAAGTCTATAGCCAACAAAAGCTTGATGATATAGTCATTAGCGGTTAACTACACATTTCATGGCACCCACAACTTTTATTAACTTTTCAACCACATATTTCATTAACTTTTATCAAAATCTACTAAAAAACTGATTTTTAGCAATATCAATCAGGCACATAAGCACATAGATATCTGAAAATGATGATTTCACTATTCGAATGCTTTGGAGCACATGGACAGTGAATAGCACTAATTTGGGACCTACAGCCACGGCGTTAAACAACAAAAATAATTAAGTCCTGTACTCGATAAATTTGGGGTTCGCTATATAAATCATTTTTCTTCAGTCAAATCGGGCCATTGCTAGGTCTACCAGAACAAAATGGCTATGCCTGCACGTCTAGCATCTTTTTTCACACTAGCAGGATCGCTATAACTCTGTTCGCCTCCGTAGAACTAAACAGTTACACCTACTTGTTAAAATCAAGAATTAAAAATGAAAATGCACATCCTATTTGTGGCTTATGATGACGAAAATAATCCATTCCAGTCCAATACGAAAATCTTGAGCTTCTTTACTGCCTTCCACCTTTTAATAAAACAAGGAAATGTATCAAAGCTTATCAAGTTATCAGGCCAGTATGCTTTAGTTACTTATGGGCACCATAAACAAGCATAAATCTGTGAAAATAGACAAATTCTCGTGGAAAATAACGTGAAGCTAAAACAAGATTTGCCATGGTCATCTTATATTCGAAAATTTTGATATAATGGCGAAACACGTGTATGTGTCAAGCTGGTGGATCTTGTCAAGGTCGAGGGGATGGTACAATTATTTAGGAGTAGAAGGGTAACTGAGGAGTCATGCAAAGTCACGAGAAATGGACGAAGATTCTTATAGCAAAAAAAATAAAAATAAAAGGCATGTCTGGCTAAAATTTATGTATGTGTCAAGTTTGTAACAAAGGATGAATCCAAATATTATTGGAGAGTGTATTAAAGACAAATTTTAAATACGATAACACCATCATAATTATGATAAACAACAACACGATCAAGGCTGTTTCTGGGCCTTTGAACAACAAACTTGCAACCTGTTTATCGATCTATTCAAATAAATTCTAGTACCAAATTTGATATCATCAACGATGTGCCTGATTCGTTAGCATCCACAAGTTATTCAGTTCATTCAAAAGTTATATACTCAGATAATCAGCCTTCCTTGAGAGCAAATTTAGCTCCATGAATATATGCTCAAACCATGTTTACAAAATCTTCAAACTAGGTACTACCCCCTCACCCCATCCCATCCCACCCCACCCACAGAGAGAGAGAGAGAGACCTGAGTTTCAGCAGGAGAGAGTAAAAAGTCACGATCTTTGGAGCCAAAAAGAGACAACAATCTGGAGGCAGAGACTAGCCCATCAGACTCGTCATAAAATTCATCTTCTTCATTTGTTTTGTAGCTATTCACTTCTATTTCTTTAACATCTTCTTCCTTCATACCTCCCTTCCTCCTCTCTCTCTCTATATCTATATCTCCCTCTGTGTGTGCTAAGTGCAGCAAATATTGTACTGTTTGTCGAGTGCTTTATAATTTCTTTACGGCATGAATCATGATCCCATGCATCCGCATCCAACAAATTAGACAAGTAACACGTAGCATTCAGCTTTTCCACTGTGCTTTTATCACCTACGGCTCATGTCCACCATACATGATGCTGCACATTAGTTTGGTACTGCCACCTGTATAGTAGATTTCTAAAGTCAATTTTTGGATCTGTTTGTTTGTTTGGTATTCTCACTTTTTAGATAGCTATTCCGTTATTTGATCAACCTAGTAATTGATGCATACACGTTAAAAGTTCAACCTTGTTGATTATTGTTTCGTCTCATTGACGTGAAATTTTAATCTTAATGTGTTCCCGCAAGATAGCGGATTGCTTGAAAGCACTAATCTTGAAATTCGATTTCATATTTTAGTTTTAGATTGAGTCCCTGTTTAAGCCATATTAACACTCTCATTCTTCTACTTATTTTCAACCACAAATTTTTCAATAAAATAATATTTTTCATCACATCAATAACTTTTCTTTCTTTTTCAACCACACATTTTTCATCAGTCTACTATTTCAAAATACATTCTTACAAAATAATGTCACTCAAACACACTGATTAAATTACTTATTTGAACTCCATACTGAAATTTCTATTACACCTCGTCACAACAAGAGACAACCGCTCACTTCGTCCAACGTATTCTAGAATGAGCACCACTGCGATACACTCCATTGCTTTGACAAACACAAAAAATTGCATGCCATAGCACCACCACTTCTCCAACTACAGTTGTCAGATGTTGAGCATGAATCCTGAATTCGCGCAATCAGTTGAACTGCAGAGGCAATTCA
>CAIGRQ010129268.1:0-22341 GCA_903798375.1 Fraxinus sp. D2006-0159 | reverse complement strand
CAAATTTACAGTTATAACCTAATTCAATTAAAAAAAAAACAGTGTACACACCCCGCTTCAATTTACACATCTTATTTCCTTTCTCTCTCACAACTTTCTAATTGTTTCGAGACAATTTTAGGCTAATAAAAGAAAATGTATCTCACTGTTAAAAAATAAATAAATTTGCACGGAGACAATTTTTTCCCTTCCCAGCATTTTATCATATACAACGGTGAGTTTAAAGAATCGATGATAGCCATCAATTAAGTGTACATGGTTACCAAAACTCGACATATTTATTACAGTGGTGAGTTTTAAGAATCAATAATAGACGTCAATTAAGTTTACCTGGTGCAAGATTTATCGTATGACAACAATAGCAACTCACACTTGTAGCACCATGGGTGTACATCAACAATGTACATCAACCTCCACATATCAATTGGGACATTTCCATTACTGAGAGGAGGGAGATTTAAGTCACATGTAAAACATTGGAAAGTCCAATGCTCAGTCTGATCGAGCTATCAAAGTCAAACAAACTATATGATATTTGATTTAAAACAAAAGAGTTCAACATTTTCCAAGGAAAACCCAAACAAATTATTGCTTCGTTGAAATTTCGAATTCAAATTAACCTGGGCACAAAAGTGATGGTATTACACAGGGCGCAACACACATTTGTTGTTCCACTCGGGTACATAAGAAGGCTCCTACATCCATTGCAGCTCTGCATTCCTGGAATCATTTTAAATTATTACATAAAAAGAAAAACATGCTAGTAAGATTAACAAGAAATTAAAATTGGAACGAAATCGAAGTTTCCGGAGAAATTGGAATTGTACTCACCAAATATTACGGTAAAATGTAAAGGAACGGCGACAAAGAATCGATTTTTTGTGGGGTTTTGAAATGGGATTCGGAATCGGGATGGAAATTGGAATTCTATAGGTGGAAGGTAAATGGAGTTAAGAAAGAGGGGAATGCGTGTGAAAATGGAAGATGGGATGTGTTGCGTGAAGAGGCGATGCGTGAGGAAAAAAAATATTTTTGACGATGAAAAATCGAGACACGTGGCGCCAAGTTTTTTGCCTCTTTTATATTGTAGAAAACAATGTATGAAATTTGGAATGATTGGGGGTTTAAGTTAAAACTAATTACAAATTTGGAATGATATTCTTTATTGAAATCGATCATTACTAGCTAAAATAGGGATTGAATTCTCGATATTTCTGAAAATCAATTAGGGCAATAAATGGGCCACACCATCCTCCACGTTGACCATTTAAATATTAGTTATATCTAATAGATTTGATAGATATATACTAATGATTGCATGATGTTCGTAATCTAAAGTTTGTGAAATTACTATTCAAAATTTTAAATTATGAGCATAATTTTTAAATTATACAATTAAGAGGGTGTGTCTTGTTAATACTATTGATATTAAATCTCAACTTTTTGATAAGTGTTAGTTGAGATATCGATAAATGATTTAATATTATTACTTGTTAAACGCCTCCAATTAATTTAATTAGCCCATGATTGGTTCATATTAAAATTTTCATTCTCATTCTTCTAATCATTTTCAACCACATATTTTTCAATAAAATAATATTTTTCATCACATCAATAACTTTTCCTTCTTTTTCAACCATATATTCCCAATCAATCTACTTTTTCAAAATGCATTCTTCCAAAATAATATGACTCAAACACATTAAAAGAATAAAGTATTTCTCATTCCTGTTTAGAAAAATTATTATCCATCATGTCAAAATCATAGGTTTCCCTGTTGTAATTGACTTATGATCAAAGCATGATTTTTCCATTTAATTATTTTGATTGTGCAATACATACAAATTTAATTCACCACAATACACTGATATGTAAAGTAAAGAATGATGAGAATAAATGAGTAATTTGAACTAGGACTGTCCGTGGGTCGATTCGGTTCGGTTATGCTCGGTTCCAAAATTTTCGGGTATTTAACAAATGAACCCGTCAGGTCCAAATATAATTACGGAACCGTTCGGGTTCGGTTCGGTTCGGTTTGATTTCTTTCGGTTCCATGCCTAATTAAATTTTTTAACATTTATAGCAACACTACAAAAATATAACTAATGATATTTCATTCGTAACTTTTACAAATTAACGTAGCTCAATTCAAAAATATATAAATAATTAGTTATCGAATAACATTGATTCAATGCATACAAATACCAAAAAGTATATATTAATATTAAAATGTCGGTGATCCATATTAAAAATTTGAGGTCCAATGCTTAAAATTATGAAATGATCTGATTTTATTAATTAATTTGTTAATTTATTTAAAAAAATAAAATAATTTAATCAATTCAATAAATAAAATAAAAAAATTATTTAATTTCGGTTCTCATTCTGTTCTTCGGTTCTTGGTCTAGACCCAAGACCCGACCCCAACCTTTCGATTCTTGATGCGGGTATCCGTTCAGGTCTTTAACCTATGAAGAACTGCTCGGCTCGGCTCGGTCCCAAGACCCGACCCATACCCATCGGTTCTCGATTCGGGTACCCGTTCGGTTATTAAACTTGTGGAGAATCGCTCGATTCGATTCGGGTTTAAGACTTTTGGACACCCCTAATTTGAACACTTGTACAATATCTCAAACCATAACGGGTGATGATTTATAAAGTGGTTTGTTGATTATCAATTTGATTGGATAATTCTCTCAGCATTATGGGAGGAATTAAGAAAGTAAAAATAATTTCAAATTCATTATTATCTAAATTCTTGCAAAAGATAACTCGAACAAGAAGTTCGAAAGATAATTTTTTTTATGCATTTACTAAGCAAAGAGATCAACAATATCTCACGCCAGCTTTCAATGCTCCAACTTGAATTAATGTCCCAAAAGACAATTAATTAATATTATATTTGATAAATTTATGATATGTTTGATGCGTGATGATATTCAATTCTCATATAAAATTTTCAAATGAAAATGGAGCAATTAATAAAGACAGTTTCATTAAGGGCCTACATACTCTTGATGAGCCTTTAAATATAACATATTATAAAACCCAAGAAGAGGTTCTGATACCTAAAATAATGAAAATTGAAATATCTCAATAAATTTTGTCTTAATAAGAAAAGAAATAGAATCGAAAAATAAAAAGTTTTCGACTATATTTTTGTACATAATGTACCACTTCATATTATGAATTGCGATGATATCGAAATAATTTTATTAAAGTATATCGATCGAAAAAATGGTAGGCAAAATAAATAGACGCAATTTACTATAGTAACATGAAATTTTTGGATTTACAATCTGAACACCTAAAAATGTATAATTATACAAAATGAATATAGAAAAAGTAAAGTCGTAATATGAAATGTACGATTCTTTATATATTGAATTTCGTGAAAACTAGCATAAATAGATAAATTATCATGTAGTGCATATAATCACACATCTCAATTTTATTTGTCTAACAATGAATGGAATTTGATGTGCATATAATAAATTTGACTATAGTCAATCCATCTGGCATGGATATTAATGTTACTTTGAAAGATTTAATACGCTTGAAACATATAATTTAAGCAATATTATCACGAGGAGGAGCGAATACGCGTTGTACTTTTTTTTTTTTTGACCAAAGTTTTGCTCCATTGCATTTTTCTAGCAAGGTTTTTAACGAGACAATTTTTGTAGGGTACTTAAAAGAATAATATACTCTTTCCTTCAATAGGGTGGTTTTTTCATGGGATTTTTCCTAATAAAGTTTTAATGAGACATATTCTTTGTGTAATAAATGTCCATAATCTAAAGACATTTATCCTCAAAATAATACTTTCATGCGTATGAAACTCCTGAAAAGATCAACAAGAGCAATTTTTTTTAATCATCGATCATCAAATTATGTTCAACCGGATTTTCTTAAAGACGTTGATGTACAAGACATCAATATTGAAGATATTAACATACAAGACATGGATCGATTGATACAAGAATTGAAACCAATGGGAGTAACTGTAATATTTTTCATTCGATCAAGTTTTGTCCCATTGAATTTTGTTGATAAGATTTTAACAAGGCATCGATTTATTATTTCAAATTATTTGTATTCTTTTTAATTGTTGATATTTTGTCCCATCAGCTTTTTGCCAAACAATGTTTCCGTGAAATAGTTATTGTGCAAACAATCATCAAATAGGAGTGTTGTAAAACTATAAAATAAATACTGATGATTATGTAGTATTATCATCATGCATAGATAAGCCCTATCTACTTTAGAGAATTTTCATTTCAATTGTAACTCTCATTCTGAGCCCTATAAATGCGAGTTTTGATTCTCAATGAAATACACACTTGAGTTTTAACTCTTTACTTTGCTTTCTATTTATTCTTTCTATTTCTCTTTTATTCCTTCTCTACTTCATTCCAATAGTAAGCTCTGCGTGCAACGACAATAGGTTTTTGGGTGGTTTGCAAATGGTGTTGGTAGTGATGGTGATGGTGATAGTGGGGTGGTTGTGGCAACGACAATAGGTTTTTGGGTGGTTTGCAAATGGTGTTGGTAGTGATGGTGATGGTGATAGTGATAGTGAGGTGGTTGTGATGCTGGCGGTTGTGGTGGTGGTTTAGGTGGAGATTAAAATGACGGTGGTGAGGTGGTACGACATTCAGTTGGTGTTGATGGTGAATTGGAGTTAGGTTGGGTTGGGTTGGGGGTTTGGTCGGGTGGGGATTGATGAAGAGTGTTTGTGATTAATTATTTGGGTGATCATGACCAATAAATAATGTGATTGATAAATAGTTGAATTGCAATCAATAAATAATATGTGATCTAAAAAATGTAATATTAAGACTAAATTCATAATCATGACTCACAATATGTTAAGTTGTGAATAATTAATTTGATAATTTGTGACCAAATAATATGTGATCTATTAATTTGATAATTTATGATCGATAAATAAATTGAAATCTATAAAATTTGTAATTCGTTACTGTGATGTTATGTGATTGTTAGTACGTAATTATGACAATAAATTGTAATGTTGTGATCTTAATATATTTAGCCCATGTTCGATCCTCATTTTTTCAAGAATACATTTTTTTTTTCAAAACTCATTTTTAACCACATTCTACCATAAAATAATTATACAAGTATTTCAAAAAACTTTTCCTTACTTTTTAACACACATTTTCCAAAAAATCACTATTCCATAATACATTTTACCCAAAATGGGATTCAAACAGATAATTAATTAATAAAATATTTTTAATTATCTATTTAATTAATAAAGTTTTATTATGACCTGATTTTTGAAATTTTAAAATAAATTTCTTAATTTTGAACTTGTATCTCTCAAACATCTTACATATGCATTGTTCCCAAAATTATTACTAAATGCCACGATGCTTGAAAGGCTTATTTCAGAGAAACGGTTATAAATCATATATATTATTTAAATCATAATATTCTTTGTAGGCGTATTTAGTAGCTTGAGTAATTTCTTCATCCATATGCGATTCCATCACTGTATTATTTTTACAAGATAATACAACAAGTTCTCGACATTCATCAATTTTAGTAGTGTTCACTAAAAATAAATTTAAATTATATATTTATCGATGAACTAATAATCCCTATAATGTAATAGTTTTTACTCTGTCCCAACAATAGAGATTTTAGTATATTTCGTTGTCTGCCATGGTAAAATTTAGAGGTAGAAATCCGGTGATTTTTTTATTTATTATTTTTCTTTTGAATTGATCATTCCCCATAATTTGTAATTGAAACCTAGACCTAAATGAAAGTTTTTATTTTATTTTAGGCCACATGCATGATGCGTCACATTTCACTTTCTTGCCTTCATGCAATTTGACAAAGGAATAACTACTCTTTAAACTTTACTAATTTTAATTTAAGTCAAAGTTAATAATTTAAACCATACATTTTATAGATCCTACAACTTTTCAGACATTTCCTGAGCTTCTACCAAAATTTATTTAAAATTTAATTTTAATCATCACCAAACATGAGCTAAGTATATTAGCTTGATTCGTGAACGTATGTTTTAACTATAATGAATGTAATTGTTTATAATGAATTACCCAACCATTCATATATTTTATCTTATAAAAATAAAACTACACGGAATTTGACGCTTGATCTAAAATTTCTACCTTATGTCAAGGTTCTTAAAGAACCTCTCAACATCTCTGTCTGTGTGTACATGTTACAGATAGAGGAAGAACAGTAAGACAGAACAAAAGACCTGAAAAAAGAACGAGAAAATGAATGAACGATAACCAAAACAGCCTTTATTTGGTCTTAATATGCAAGTAAATGGGCACCTGCAACTAGAATTTTTCAAGTTCTTGGATAATTGGTAAAAATATACATATAGTACCGGTATACATTGCAAAAAAGAAAACGGTAAAATGTATAGATTGTTCTTGATTTTCTTCTGGTTTTTCTCAATTAATCATAGGTCGAACGACATTCGATCCATCGTTGGTCAGACTCTCTGCATGTCTGTTAAGATCTGCAGGCAATGGAATACCAAGTTCTGAGCATACTAAATGAAGTATCTTTGCAGTCACGCCGCCAAAATTCATTTTATTCAAAGTCACAGCAATAGCAAATCTGTGCTCTATGTTACAATACCCTGTCGATCCACCCATGCCTGAATGCCCGAATCCGATTAAGTCACCGTCATTTGAGTAAGATTTCTTAAACCCGAGCCCAAATTCTCCACTTGGAAGTGTCAGGTTATCGTATTCTCCAACACCCATGAATTCATCATGAATTCTAGGATTGCTAAATAGTTTACCAGAATTTGGGCCATTCCCATAACCTCCTCTAGTCGAGGCGTTGCTACTGCTGTAACTAATGTCACTGGGAACTCTAATGTAGTCGACACCAGTAGAAATATCCGTCTTTTGTACGCGCATTGACTGTTTTTGCTTCTTGGGGGATTTTTGGGACTGAAATTTGGGGATGTGTTGATGACTTCCCAATGGGGGCTTGGAAGAAGAAGAATGTGGAGGGGGAATTGAACCTCCATCGACAAGTGCTGCATAGTAGCGTGCAAGGGCTCGAGCTGAACAATGTCCATTAGCAGCAGGAACAATGGCACGTCGAGCTTGAAGTGAGTTAAATATGGCAGGAAGAGTAGTCACCATCTGAGAAATTTCTTGTGCTTGGAAGGAAGAAGGTAGGTCTGAACGTGCGGCGATTCCAGAGATTTTCTTCATATCTTCCATATCGACTGTGAGGCTAGCAAGTCGAGATTCCACACCTGTGACACAGTGTTTATTTGGTTAAACCATGAATGGTTCTATTAATGATCAAATATCAAGAACACGATGAAAAGGTTGAGATTTTCCCCAACACCTCACCCTCCCCACCACCAAATAATAATAATAATAATAATAAATGAAAATGAAACAAAAGAAAAAGAAAAGAAAAAAAGTTGAAAAGCTCGAAGAAAATTACTAAACTTGGTAAAGGTAGAAGAAAATTATCAGTAAAATTACTAAACTTGTTAATTGCTCTAAACTTGCTTTATGAGAATTCAGTTTGGTGAATCAGAACGCCATCTAACTTTTTAAAACATTTTTCGTATGCAGTTATTGTTACAATATTTTTATGAATTTTCTTATAAGTTAAAATTTTAGTAGTAGTTATCTTCCACAGTTGTTTGATTATCCATCATTGATGATATTTTCTCTATGAAATCAGTAGGGGTGCCACTAAACCCCACCATCTCGTGGGCTTTAGTTTTCGGTTGCAATATCAGAAACACATTAATATTTGATTAAATACAAGTAAATTGTAAATTAGTTCATAGGTAAGTTAAAAGGAGCAAAAATAGTGCCCTCAAACTACAAATCCTTCTGCAATTCCTAGTATCTATGCAAACCAACAGACTCATGAACTCTCATATAATTTCGTACTCATTGTAGAAATTGATAAAAGTAAAACCAGCAATATATTTCTCAATCCTTTGTTCAGTGACTTGAGCATCTAGTAGAAGATGGCACGATTCAATTAAGCATCAGTTACAAGTGTTACTTTCATTCTCATTCTTGATTTTAAGACGAAGAAGTTATTAGTTCTCAAACAATCAAATTACAGTAACAACCATCAGAAAATGAATACTTCTTTTTTCAAAGTAAGCTTTAACTGTAAATTGCCAACAAATAAAATGCTTAGGATAAAACACTTCGACATCTTCAGTCAACAAAAGCATATATGAGATCATGAGGAGAAGTCACAACAAGAAAATGACACAATTGATGAATGGATAGAACATGCCTGGAGGAATTCCAATGTATAGCTCGCCTGCTAAATCAAGAGGGTGAATAAATGCTTCTTCAAGAATCTCCTGAAACTTCTTCCCTGATGCGCGCTGTACAATGGAAAATAATTAGATTAGTGTTGAGGTCAATATCATGGTTCAAAATATGTAGGATTCCTTGAGTGCTTTGGAGTATAGAAAGTAATTGATGTAGTCTTTTTAATCGATCTCTTTTACATAATCTTTGTCTTCCCCTGAAAAATGGAAAGGGCAGGCATGGTCTTACATTTCAAGCAAAACATTCCTTGAAATAGAGGAAACTCTATCTGAAGAAAATGTACGAGCGTGATTTGAATTTGAGCCTTCATTTTTAAGTGAACATTAAGCCCTTGTTTGATCCCTATTATTTCCAAAATACATTTTTCTCTCTTCTTTTCAACCACACATTTTTCAATAAAATAATATGACTCGCGAATCCAAGATTTTTCCTTATACAATCTCTATCAATCTAATATTCCAAAATGCATTCTTAGCCAAATAATGGCGCTCAAACAAGGGCTAAGGCANATTTCCAAAATACATTTTTCTCTCTTCTTTTCAACCACACATTCTTCAATAAAATAATATGACTCGCGAATCCAAGATTTTTCCTTATACAATCTCTATCAATCTAATATTCCAAAATGCATTCTTAGCCAAATAATGGCGCTCAAACAAGGGCTAAGGCATAATAATCCTAACTATTTCTTTCCCGAATTCCAGCCCTTACACCATATTAATCAAGTTAAATGAGTAGACCTTTTCCAGGATAAAGAATAATATGAAAATGCAAGCTATGCAGTCCTATCATGTAGTGTAATTGTATAAGAGAATTCTCAGTTTGAAGCATAAATCTAAACCATTTCTGAAGCATATAAAAGATCAAAATGTGGAACCAAAACTCGCACAATCATCACCAGAAAGAGTCATGTTTAATAGTACCTCAATAATCCCACCACATAACCAGCCGAAAGACAAATAATGGTACAGTTGCTTTTGGCCAGGTTCAGTCTCTGGCTCCACCTTAGCAATACAATTTAAGCATTCATCCCAATCAGTCATCAGTAAAGGATGTTCTCGTGTAAGACTGGCCAAGGCATTGTGCAGACCAGCTGTGTGATTAAGCACATGGTGAACCTACAGCAGAGAAAACCCACCCATAATATAACATATGCATATGTAATAACTATAAGATACGGATTAAACAGGTAAAGAAACTAAAAGCATGGGAATTCTCATTTCCCAAGTTGAGGAAAGTAAATAGCTACATGATTATACTACAATCAGTGGGTTTTACAAAAATTAGCAATTTCCATCCATGTTACCATTTAAAATTTACGATTCATTATTACCATTAATGTTATAATTCCCCAATAATATAGATGGGTTCAAGAAACAGGCAAGGAAATTAAATGACAGCAAGATACTACTCTGGGAGTCGAAAATTGGACTATTACTTTTATTTGATCTTTTCCATTGGTACCAAATTCTTGCCAAATATTAGCAACTTTATCCTCAAGCTTCAGCTTCCTGTCAAACCAACATCAAGCAGTTAATACAATGCTCATTGCTGTACTACTACTAACTGAATAAAGTTTAAGAACCAAAATTAATTTCTAAGTGCTGTACCATGGGAATAATAGAGATATATGGGTTTCTAAATATGAGAGCACATAGACATAGCCCCCTTGGGTTTATATTTATATAAGCCGATTACAATTATTTTCACAGAATAATTCCGTTGAATTTCCAAAGAAATTTAATCAATTTGTCTGATTAAATCAGATGAAATCTAAAGCAAATGGATGACTAGAAAATGTGCTTGATAATTGAATATATATGATGATAAAGTGAGAAAACCAGCACCACGGATGCTATTGCTAAGAAGAATGTTTACGTGCTACCATAAAAAATAGATGGGAAGAAAAAAAAAAAAAGCAAATGAATATTACTCAGAACTTATAGAGATATGCTCCTAGGTTCCAATGACAAAACGCTCATCATAACCAATTCCAATTGAGAAAAATTATAAGATAGGGTTGCACATCTATTTAAGATCTAATTTGTAACTCTGCCCATCATACAGTTAAACATTCAAACACTTTTTTAATTCATGAAACCAATTTGATTCGCTAATAATTGCTACTACCAAATCATTACATTGGTCCTCTGGGCATATATATGTTAACAATAAGGTAATACTTTCAATGAGGGTGCTAGATGATAGAAAAAGTCAACAGCACCAGTTACCAAACATCTGCATGCTGATGAACTGTGTAAACATTAAAAGATGTTGCATACCCTTTATCAACCAGCCAATGTACCATTCCTGCTGTGATTCCCTTCGATACAGAAAAAACAGGGAATAAACTATCAGGCTGAACTGGTCGTGGGTCATATCTTCCAAGTGTCCCAGCAGCAGTATCAATTATTACTTCTCCATCTTTATAGGCACATACCTGCAAGGTCAGGTGAAATTTTCCACCTTTCGTAAATCAGAGGCAGCTATTTGATTAATGAAAAGAAATGAATATGATGAAGAAAAGACTGATAATAAGAAGATGGTACAGGCACATATTCTAGTCCATGATTGTAGGATACGTCAACTGGGGTTATGCTTTTCAGATGAACCCAATGGTCCATTAATTTCCGAAGAAAATGCCAGGAGTGTTCAATTATAACTTTTGGAACATGAACGAGTCTGATAAGCAATGATCCTTAACCAAAGCAAAGCCTAATGACAGTGTGATGAGAAACCTTGAGTTGCTAGAAGAAAATATGGAACAGCTTCTAGGGCTCAGAAACCGAACATGACAGGCTAAATCGATTGGTTAGAGCTCCCACTCTTTGGTTAGAAATGGTAAGAACATAAAGCGAGGTTCTTCTAAAAACTTGCAGAAGAGGCAAGCAGCAATACTAAAATAATGGATAAGAAAAAAGAAAACAACCTGGAAGAACGAGTTGGAATTGAGAATATTAGGAAGCTTCAAATTTCAGCGGTATAGGTAACAGCGAAGATGTTAGCAAGAATACATAAAGGGTCAAAGTACTTTTAGCTTCCCCTAAATGAAGCATTGTTGAGGTGAAGTACTCTTTTATGGAACTCTTCACGTAGAGTTATCTTTCTACTCGTGAGTCTTCTTTATCTAATTCTATTGGGTGACATGGATGGAAAGAATTGTTTCTATATGTACAACCAGTTAGCACTACCTTTTGACACAATTTATTTTCTTCTCTTAATCCTCAATTATTTAAAAACTACATAAAAATGACCAAGTAAAAGATTCAAGAAACTAGTAATACCATCTCATCTAAAGGTTTATCGCTTTTAAACAAGGAGATTCAACATGACATCCTAGTAGGCTAGGCAAAAGTCCAGGTTCTAGTCTTTCTGCCACCCATTTATAAAAATTGTGCACGTGTCAGGCCTTTGATGACAAATATAAACCCAGACCTTGAGAGGTAGCACGACAATTACAAAACTTAAAAGGAATAAATTTGTGTAACAACTTGACCTTTTATGAGATGGTTCAAGATAAACTAATGAACTAAAAAAAACCAAATTTCAGAACTTTCCAAGGGGTTCATTTAAGGAAAAAATAGTAAACTGCCAGAAAGATAGACATCTTTGCTTTACTCTCTCTTCTCTACTTCTCAAATGCGAAATAGATAAAAGAAATGGAGACTAAAAAACAAAAATGACGTGCTTCTAAAAAGATAATTTATATGTGTCCATTGATAAATGCTGCATATGGTAAACAAAATTTTGAAGGTTTTCAAGCATGAAGCAGCTGTGTTCACCTGGATTCCAAGTATTTTATCATCATTTCCAAGATCAATTAGGAGCTGCCTCAACTTGGCTTCAACATTAGAAAGGACGGGGGTATCATGAACCCAGTGAGCATTATAAGATGGCCCCTTGTTAATGTTGCTGAAACAAGTTATACAAAGAGTAAAACAAAGTCAAGCAGTCCAAAGAACTCTAGGAATCGTAAAAGAAAGTTTACCATTGCAAAACAGATTCGGCAAATGGCCTCATGATATCCATATAAGCTACACGAACATTCATCGTCGATGAAAGCCCTGTAATCCATGTCAATTTTCAGATTGGTAAAACTACATACCACAATGAGGAAACGAATGTAGAACATTTATTAGATACCTCGAAGGAGATTAACCACTCTTGAAAATATAATGGTATCACCCGGAAAAGCATCAACCTATATTTCAGCTTCAATTAAATTACGAAAACAGTCCAATGACATGCTGATAATATTGGAATAGAGGACACAGCATGAACTTACAGGATTAAAACGTTTCGCTTCTTTTTCATTAAGCTTCATCTTTTCTTGCAAGATCTTCAGGTTTTTATTCCTTTGCTCAACCAAAGACTTCACGTTTTCCTAGACCAAAGACTAAAGTCAGTATAATATAAAGCAAAGAGAAGAACACTGAAAAACAAGATGTGTCTGCTTACAAGAGCTTCACTTGCTGGAGTTGAAGAACGAAAGAATACAGAAGCCATCTCCATCGCTTGCTCCGGCATGTCCAAGCGCAGACGTAGTCCCATTTCAGCAAAGGAAGAAAGAAGTGCCACATAATCGCCCTGCAAGAAGCAGCCTCTTTTAAGTTTTTTGAGCCAAAACAGAGAAATCACAGTACCACTAAGTACCATAAGAACAAAAATTGAACTGGTATAAAGATGTTTAATGTTTAACACAAGAAACAAAAATAGAAAGAAATAATCAGTATCTAGCCAAAAGATTATGGAAAAAAAGAAAAACATGGAAAGTATTTTACTGGATCTATGCAATTGAAGTTTCAGATAATGGGAATAATAAAGCTTTCCACTGAATTCATTGAATTGTAGATTTTCTTTTCATTTATAATCTTATAAAAAATGATATCCGTTCCAAGTCTCAAAAAGAGAAGTACAAACCTCAGCAGACGCCAGAAACATTTTAGCCAGAGCTTGTTTCATTGAACTTGACAGCATCTTTGTGAGCCCAAAATCAAGCAAAATTGGACGATAGGGAGGTTTCTTGCTCACAAGAAAATTTCCTAGATTAAAACCAATAAAACAATTCATGGGATAATGTAAGCAAATAGTGTAACGAGCACAATGTAATATTTTAACAGGCAAAGAACCATAAATGTTTGTGGCATAGTAACTGCAGAAGTCAAGAAGGAATCAGATTGCATATGCTACAAACATTTGGTGAGCATTAGAGAGAGAGAGTACCAGGATGAGGGTCTCCATTGAAAAATCCATCAACGTAAATTTGGTGGGCATATGCACGTGTAATTTCCTCCACAAGATTTTGTTTATCAACCCCCAATTCTTGAAGTGATTCAGAGTCATTCAAACGTACACCATCCATATACTCTAAAATGAGGACTTTTTCAGTTGACTGCAAAAAGAATAAATGAATCACAGTAAAAAACAACTTAGAAGAGTACCAAAGAAATCTATCTGGAAATAGAGAGAGTTAAAATAGAAGCAGGAAATGGTCAAACTGAATTTATAGAATTTCACACATCCTATAAGAATCTCTTATAGAGCAAGTTGTTTCAACATGAATTAAAATTTACTCAAACATCTAGAACAATCTTGGCTTATCAGTGGATCTCCATATCTAAAAGTATACATTGCATTCTCGAAAGGTCATAATTTCCAGCCATTAAAGCACGGAAATCAAAATTAGTAAGGAGATACCTGCAGAGTTTTTATGCTAGTTTAGAGGCATTTGTCACAAATGAGGCAAAAATAAAAAGTTAAAACCTAACACCCCATCCTGTATAGCCAGAAACGGAAATGCAAGAACGGAGTACACAAATAACTCAGCGGTTCAGCCCATAAACTGGAAGAAAACACCATGTTCATGCCACCTCAACCAACTAAATCAATGGCTAGCCATACTTTATCTTGCTTTCTTCTTATGATATCTCTTCCGTTTCTTAAAAAGAATTATCTTTTCGTGTTTTCTTATGGTGTGGGTAGCAGTGTTGGATGGTGGGGGTGGAGCAGGGAACAAGAAGAAAAACATGTATTTTATCCTAATTAAGAATTAATATTTTTACGTCGCTAAAGTGCCTCAGCTCACTTAGAGTCTCATGTTTCCATGCCTCATAAAAGAGTGGTGAGAGCATGTTTCCCATGAAAAATTACATTAAATTACAATTAACAAAGACTGACGAAAGGAATAGTTTGACATCATTTGACAATCATTGTATGAGACCCTCTAGAAAAAAAATTAGTGCAGACCAAATCTTAAATAGAAGGATCAGGGAAGGATGTTACCAAAACTATTTCTGGAATCAACACATCCACAGGATTGGAAGGCGTGTTGGTATCTTGAAAATCTTTTTTGCAGCCAAGATTCCTGGAGACTTTCCGAGTATTTTCTAGAGAAACCAAGAGAAGAGTCTTAATTGTAAAAGGATGCTAAAGATGATGACAGAAATCAAACTTAATGGATTATCTGAAGCATACCAGCCTCATGGTTAAAATCCAGCTCCTTTGGTGCTTCTTTGCACCATTCGTCCATGACAGGATTGAAATCATACTGTGGTTCTGCCCAAGCAATCCAATCAACTATTGACTTGGCATTTTTCAGATCCTGAAAAAGAAGCAAAACTTACTACAATCATATAATTGCATATTTTACGGCTAAAAACCATATCCCAGCACCTCAAATACAAAGGCCCAAGCATAATCACCTCTAATATAACTTCCTTTATTCCATCATGTTGAACTTTGACAACAACCTCCTGCCCATCTCTCAGAGTTGCCCGATGAACTTGTGCTATCTACATTAAAGTATAACATATAAATATTAAGGCCATCCAAAATTACAATTGACAGTCATGGCAGGAAAGAAAGTACAACCAATTACAGTGCCTACAGTGTTACTTGTGTTCATTGAAGAATAATTGAAAAAACAATGTCAGAATAAGCAAAAGTCAACATCTAGCAAGAATGAGATTTCATTTTATCTTTTTAAATAATTTTATAAAAATTACCACTGCAGATTGAATTGATCATCAGCTATTCTTTCTACTCAGTGTATTAAGTATAATTTTACTGAAGTGTACTACCTGCAACATTTGATGTCCAATCGTTTTAAGACAGAGACAGAAATAGCCCCTATCACTTATAAATAGACCTTTTGGTTAAAAGATCAATTTATGAAATGCAATCTGACATTCTACTGTAGCTTCACTCTTAACAATTCATAATAAAATTGTCTGCAATGCAAATCAGTGCTAATGCTTGTTCCCATAGTAATATCAACAAATAGCATTCCAGTCCCAGAGTTCTCCTGTATCTCTTCTGAATTAAGGTTTTCCTAAGGGTAGGGTCTTACTGATGCTGTTGCTAGAGCTATATCCTCAAAATTCAAGAAGAGATCATGCATGGATTTCCCCAACTCCTCTTCGATAGTCCGACGAACCTGCAGAAATCAAACTTCTCATAGATTAATATTGCCCTTTCATATTAAATAAGTATCTAGGAACACAACACAAGTACAAAAACATGAAAACAGATGTGCTGTACATCTATATGAACAAGATATTAAAATAATTGACATGGAAGAGTACAAAAATAGGTAAAACTGATTAATGCCTGTCAAACTCACAGGGATTTATGTCTCCCATCTTTTTAAGTTAACATGGTATAGTGGACACCAACCAAATAGTTTCTTTGCTTGTTATGTCACCTGGGTTCAGCCTATCCCCAATCTTTAAACAACACATCATAGTAGTAAAACTGATTATTAGCTTGTCTAACCTAATAGCGTCAAAATATTTCCCATTTAGAATAACCATGTCACTCTTCTATTTTCCACTTTCTTATAATCCTTAAATTCTCGCGACGAAAGATATTACCTCTTCTAAAGGTCGAGGGGGAAGAGAGTCCTGTAGCTTCTTTAGAAGGTGTATATAAGCTGGGGGCAGCACATCAGCACGTGTAGAGAGGTACTGTCCTAGTTTTACCCACAACCCTTCCAGCTCTACTACCAAACTAAGAACACGCTTGGCGTTGCGTTCGTGAGCTTTCTCCCACAAACTAGCCTTCTTTCTCTTACTTGTCCATTTCTCTCTTTGCTGTAGGGCCTACAGACATACAATAAAAAAAAATATTAAAGGGAGAGAGAAGATGCTTTCAAAGTTATAAGGCATCGGAAAAGAAAAGAACACATCATGGTGAAGTTGCCCAAATATAAGAGCCAATCATCACATAATATCAAATCCTGAGAAACACAATGCACCTTGTAATCCAGGTAGATGACAACAGCTAATGCAAAAACTTTCATGCGCCTTTTGTAGATGTTTCCCCATCCCATTGAGTACAGCTTATTTTTCAGTTGTACCTAAAAGATATTGGGGTTAGAGAAACACATGGATGTTATTAGAATAACAGATCATAAGCCAAGTAGAAGTAACTTCAGTGGGTGCAGTATAAGCCATCCTGATTCATTAGTATTACTATAGCAAAGCGTTTGATATCTTTCCACTCATTTGGTGCTAATACTTAACGTCTAGAGATGGCTATAGTCAAGTCATAACCCAATCTTTGGCTACAAAAGCTGTGTAGCCTTCATCACTTTGACTTGATGCCCCACGTTGTAGTGCCTGCGACAAGTTTTTTTGCGAGCTCGCATAGTTCTTCATTGGGAACTAAGATTCTGTTGATGTGTTTGGTTACTGTTCCTCAATGAACCCGGGCCAATCTCTCTCTGAAGTTAAATTACGTGATGGAGGAGACATGTAGCTTTATCTCCCTTGGCAACAAAGAACATAAGACACTTACAAAAAAGAGAGAGAGAGAGAGAGAGAGAGAGAGAGAATATATTGTATAATGCGAAAACAAAGACTTGATAACCCCTTCAGATAAAGTAACTTCTAGTACTAGGCTTGATGAAAACCTTTTACCTGAGTTCAAGTGATCTCTCTTTGTTTTCTTCATGATACTCCCACCCATGTACTACTTCCTCTTATAAAGCCAAACATTTCTGACAATCACAATTGCCCAAGAAATAACTTCCATCAACAAAAAGGCCAAAGGGCTCCCATTTCAGCTCAGTTTCTCCCGTTCTCATCATTATTTTCCTGCTTTATCAGTGATCGTCACAAGATTTATTTCACGTTATAGAAGTAGATTCTCACTTTTTACTGATAAATAGTCATCAGGTGTTCTAAATTCTCATCTTCACCTCCTTGTGAATGTGTTTACTAAGTCTATTTTCGGCTCATGTTTATAATCTGTTTATAAAAACTCGAGCCATTTCCTATCCACACATTTCAAGGACTCACAAGTACTATCCACTTAACTCATTTCTATTTATTTATACATTTATAAACACTTCCCAAACATACTCTAAGAAAAAGACCATTGAAGAACACAGTCCTCTCGAGAAAGAGCTTAGATTTATAAAAAGTATGTACTCCACTGATTCCTGCTTTCTTCTTCTACTTTTTACTGTACTCTAGAATCCAATCAAGGCTGTAAGCATTTTTTAACTTTAATCCTATCACAGTTTTTAGAATGCATGCTGAAGATCTTGAATTTATGACCAAAATTCTAGCAGGTAGTCTTAGCATTATTGAAGGATGTGGTGACAAATTGTACACCGTTTTATTTGATTCATTTAAGATTGTAGAATGTGAGAAACTGATTGAGAAATTCCCTGTATTAGTTCAGGAAAATATGTGCTAAAAAAAAGCAGAGGCTACATTACAACTGTACAAGATAAAACCATAACAGAAAATAATCATAAGAAGATTACATAATTCTACTGGAGAAACATTTGTCGTGGTTCGCCATACAACCTTCCAACCAAGTCGTTAACAAGCAGATAAACACGATCTGATTTGTTTCATTTTGACTCGGTCCAAGCTGTAAAAGGGTCTCACTTGGGAAAAGGTTGCTTCACATATTTATCAACATTCAAACACTAAATATGTCATACTTCTAAACGCCTATTAAACTGTACAATTTTGAACTCCAGCCAGAATCATATTCGTCCAAACAAGGTCAAATAGAGAATTAACCTTTAAAAGCACAAAATATAACCTATATTGAACTTCTTACACAAGGCAAGGGTTCCTATTGTTCATCACACATCAACAAAATTTGCAGAATTCAATGAATATGAGCCAACAATAACAAATTGAACAATCATATACGACCTTTGAACCAAAAAAAAATAGAAGAAGAAGAAAATAAAAGAAAACGATCAGAAACAAGCTACAATCTGAACATGCTGAAATAATTAATTAATAAAAACGCAAATCAAATTAAAATCAGAAAATCACCTGGAAAATAGAGAAGACGAGAGACAGAGTGGAGAACAATAGAACACGTTAGCCCCTGCTACACAGAAGCAAAAGAATCGAAAGGGAGTCCTCGAAATGATCGGTGGTGGTTGAACGGGGTCGTATTAAATGGGCGTCGAAATTGCTTGCGGTCGACGCGTTTTTTCGGTCTATCGCTCTGATAGCGATGCATTTTGACGTAACGGCTTTTTGAACTTTCCTAATATATATATATATATTCGGTTTTTAGGTTTTTTATTGGTAGTTATTTTCGTCAAATGATTTATATTTATGAGGTGAAAGTGAAATATTGGAAAAAAATGAAAATGGAAAATTGCAGCATTAGTCTCCACTCTATTAACTTTTTGCAAATCGGATCTGTTCTATTTTTTTTTTACATTTACTTCCCAAACTACAGTTATTAGAGCGACAATGCCAATATTAAGTCCATGAGTTTAGGTCAATCAAATGTCGATAGTCGAATGGCATAAAATGTTTAGCATTTTTTCATTTGATGCCATTTTTGCTTTTATATAAAATAGTTAAAAAGCCTAACCCAACAAGCTTCATATTCATTTTTGAAATTGAAAATATTTGAGGAGGGTGTTGGATTCGTTCTGGGAGTGGAGAGGGTTGGATTCAGTAAATGGGTAAAATGATAACTATTAGTGTCAAAATTTGAGATTCGTTGACGTTCGAGCAATTTGTGTCAAAGCAGAGTTTTGGAAGCAGCATAATTGTTTGATGATTAAAGAAATATCTAGCGTATCCAAGAAGAAATGATCCTTCCTCAATGGTTGCAGTAGCAATTGGTGCTCTGGAACTTATAGTGTTGAGAGGAGATTTAAAGCAAAAATGGAGAGAATTGGTGGTGGTGGGGGGATGCAGAAGTTGGAGGCGGACGAAAATGGGTGTGTTTATTTTTTCACGTAAATTTGGATATGTAGAGATAGTGGTTGCAAACAAGCTTGTCGGCTTAAGCGACCCATGGCTTGGCTTGGAAAAACTCAAGCCGAGTCGAGCTAACTTGGAGCTCGTTTCTACTAGCCAGCCTAAAAAATGAGCACGGTCAGCCTGCAAGCTGCACTAGCCCAAATATAGGCCGACCCCGTATATGGGCTTGTGTGACCTATCTTTTTATGCTTTTAAACTATTTGCATAATTAATTTTTTTTAATTTATAAATTAATGATCACTTAGTTTGTAAAATTCAACAACTTGCGTAATTAATTTTGTAGATCAATTTTTCGTATATTCAACTAAAAAAAAACATGTGAATCGGCTTAGCTCAAGAAAGTCTCGAGCCAAAGCCTAGTTCAATTCCCATTTTTTGAGGACGAGCCAAGCCCTGGTGGCTCGAGCCTTTTTTTATTGACGAGCCGATACCGGCTCGGCTCGGCTTGACTCGGTAGAGGCTTACCTTTGTTAATGTCATTAAATTGTTCAACCTTACCACTTAATGGTTGCATGACGATTCCCTAAAAAATATATGCAGATGTGTTGTCAACAAATGATACCTAATAAGCTAAGCTATTAAGGGTTAAATGGTTAGTCAGTCATATGATCAACGATCTACTGGGCATTGCTCTTCTAATTCTAATAAACCATCCTGAAGATAGAGCATTCAAAAGTAATAGTAGTACCAAAAGGTTGCACCTTCTATCAATGAAAAATTGGCTATCGAGATTCCGTGCGCTCGGAAATTAATACAGACACAAAATTTCAACAAGAAAGTCGTTACCTAGACAACTTTGAAGCTTTTCATAGAAAGAATGAAATAAACATACTCAATCGTAGTCCCCCTAGCTTTGTAATACCACATTTTATCTATATTTAAAGAAAGTTTAGGCACGAGATTAGACAATCGTGATTTCACTTTCACCTAGGTAATCTAGTATAAGATAATCTATTCAATCGTCGTGGGCAAACTCTATCATGGATTTTTTGGAAAAAAATAATAATAATAATAATAAGGGGGTAGAATTGTACTTTTTATTAAAGAATCAACTTTGTAATGGTCAATTGGATGTTTTGAGTCCATCGAGGATCATGGCACAACTAAAATGATATGTTTTGAGACGTAAGTTCCAAAAAATTTATCGAGGACCCATTTTCTATTAAGTGAATAGGTTGAGATTAATGATGCATTTTCCCCAAAAATAGATCTTAGAAAAGTTAAAAGTTAGGGCTTATGTAGGCATCTCTGACCATTGAAAACTTTATATTATTTTCAGTTGAATAAGATTGTTGAATATATCCTTCGGATAATTGGACGTGCTACTTGAACAGGACCACGTAAGCCGCATCTGGGGGTCGGGGCACCCCCTTATCCAAGCTCCCCACCAATAGTGGCGTCATTCGGTGCCCTTGTTCAAGCAGCTTTATTTCTTAGATAAATATATTAATGAGAATGTTGATTATTATTTTTGGTCTTTTTATTCTTTATTTCCATTGTGTGTGTGATGCCATGAGAACATGTTTTATCAAATTTCACCAAATATGTTTTTTCACTAGGTATCGTTCCAAGACATTCGAAGCGTCATTAATAATAAGCACAGTTTAAGTTTCTGAACTTTCTTGAATCTAAAATTTTGAAAGACTCGAAATCTTTCATCATAGTCACGTGTGATAATTCCATTCCACAAACCAAGAGTATATGATTTAGATAGACAAATCCTTTTCTTCTTGTAGCTTTAAGAGTTTTTTATTCGCAACATTCTTTGAATTACATATTTTTATTTAATAAATTAGTAAAATCGAGCAATATATTTAAATTTGTGATTATACAGTAATGAATGAATACTTGTAATTTTGATTAATTTGTAATGGAGCTATGCATTATGTTTTAATTTTTTTTTTCTCATTGGTATTAACGATGCAATTCCAATAGGTGAAAACGACTTCCCAAGTCAGCAATGTTTGGCAAGCTCTGGAGCTCTAAAGTCAATTTTTTCATATTATAAAAGTATGCTTTAGTGGAGAAAAATCGACACGAATAATATTACGTGGGACACCATAAGAAAGAGGAAGGGAAAAAAAAAAGAGCTGTGCTACTTGTAAAACGAAAAAAAGAAAAAAAAATTCTTCAATTAAGCTATTTGTACAATCCTTGTCGACAGTCTTATTGTTTTCAAAATTCGGCTCGTTGATTCAAAAAACAATTTTTAAAATAGATGAATATGATGTTACCAAATATGACATTGTCAATTAAGGGCGTGTTCGGTAGGGATTAAAATTGAAAAACTAGTCGTTATTGTTGATTTTTATTAGACGAGTGGGATCCAATAACGACCATATTTTCAATTTTAATTGAATTTTAAATCGTACCGAACAGACCCTAAAATTGTACAAGTAATATGATTCAAACTTCTCCCCTTTATCTCCCCAACACCGTCCACAATACCTCTCGTCTTCTTGATCAAATGATTACACAAAATAGAGTTGAGCTAAAACATAAAACTAGCCATGGCTAACCGATAGATCCTAGCCTAGCCTATCCTAAAGTAAGACTTCGAACTGAAAAATATTTAAGTCAAAAGGCAGTGGCCCATATTTATTCTTAGTCATAGTTAAATAATTCAATTTAGCAGTTAGATAATTCATGGCTTCCATCTTTGACTACATAATGTTGTGTTAAAAGTAAAATAGTTTAGTGCCCCTTCGAAAGTCACGAGTTTGAATTTCCTGCCAACACTT
>CAIGRQ010129267.1:1561-12289 GCA_903798375.1 Fraxinus sp. D2006-0159 | reverse complement strand
GCCGGTTCGTGTATTTTTAGAAAAATTCGTTATAAATCTATAATTTTATATAATGTATTTAAAATTTGTGCAATTTATACGTATTATAAATAATAATTAAATATTAATATATTAAAAATACATCTAAACTTAACAAAATAAATAATTAAAAAAAAAAACAGCACACGGGCCGGCCCCCATGGAGACAGCCAATCCGGCTCGAGCTTTTTCCACGCCAAGCTCAGGCCGCCGAACCTTTTTGACATCACTAACTAATTCATCTTGACCCATTTCTCTCCCTCTATATATAAGTAAATCCATTTTATAATAAGATATGCTTTTTCTAAACCCTTTGTCAAATCTCCTCACCTCTCTATCTTGTGCAGACTCATTCTCACTTTGATGGTTGATTTGACCGTCGAAATGGAAATGATCATCGAACTTTTTTCTCGATCGACGCCTTTGCACTCTAGCCTTTGTGTTCTAGCATGCAAGGAATATCTACATGTACGTGATAGGTGGTCGAAATTATGTTAACCACTCGAAGTAACACATATCAATAGAAACAACAAAGTTGCTATGTTGTTAGGGAGGGTTTGACACCGTTTCTAATAGCACACTCACAATTGAGTAGAGCACTTTTTTGGAATTTTTATTCACGAGTCTCAAGCGGGTTACATTCCCATGTAAGTGTATGCTAATCAGAGTGGCAAATTTTTTCGGACAATAAAAGCTTAGGCCCTGTTTGAGAGCCAATAATTTCTTGTAATATATTATTGAATAGTAGATCATGAAGAATGTGTAGTTAAAAAGTAATGAAACTTTATTGATTTGTGTGTAGAATACTTTATTAATGTGTGACTGTGTGATGAAGAATAGTACTGGAGAAATTAATTTAAAACTTTAAAGGATGACAAACAAGGGCTTGATTCTAAAACCAAATGGTAGCAACTACTGCATACTGACCTACAATTTTCTCTGCAATAAAGCTGCTTGACCCGAGATTAAATCTTGGGTCAAATAAGTGGTACCCCCTATTACAGGGGATCTACCCAACGCCCTCCTATTGGAAGGGGTCTACAGACCCTTGACGCTCCTAATTTGACCCAGAATTTAATCACAGGCCAAGTAGCAAGCTTTTCTCTGTCACTAACATCTACTTCCTCGTATCACTAAAGTCAAATCTGTCTATTTCATGCTAACACGGAAAAGTCATGGGATTTGAAAAAAATGTTTCACATATGATTTTGATGAATAGTTATGGTAGACAATTTGATGTCTAAAATGAAGTTTTTAAGGGTTGAAATTGTATCACTTTTGATTAGTGATGGAGCGCTTACTAAAAAAATTCACCTTTTTTTTTACCAATTTGAGGAATCAAAAAAAAATTGTTACCTAACAATGGAAAAAGCTAAATAATACTGCCGACAAGATTGTTTTTTCTTGGTCCCTCTATATTTAAAATTCATTTTTTTCAAACATATTTTCAAGCACATATGTTCTCAAATAAAATAATATTTCCCGTATACTCAAATTTTTTTCTCAATTTTTTAAAAATACATTCTTCCAAAATATTACTTTTTACAAAATTTATTCAAAAAAATGGGATTCAAGTAGGGACTTAATTATATTACAGTCGATCTCACTTTTCAAACATGCTACTATCAAGCAAGTATTTTGATTAATTGATTTAAACACTTATAATTTGAGAATATGTTAGTAATGGCTATTGAGTGGATATTCGACGATTCAACTCTAGTAATAATGACGTTATTTATTTAGTCCCTAATTTTCTCCCATTAATATATTTTTTTTAATTCTCATACTCATTTTCAACAAATATTCACACAACAAGATATTTTATACATAAATATAAAACTTTTCCATACTTTTTAACCACACATTCTCTAAAAAATCACTATTCAAAACATCATTTTTTTTTTAAAGATAGCGACCATCAAACCTGGGCTTAGTTATGTTTTGTTATGACTTGTTACTAGGAACCGCGCACGTGGCCATCTTAACTAAGCTGTGGGACCCAATCCAATCGAACCGCCTAGCCATCATCTATATAGAATGATGTCCGTTCAATTCCGAGGCCCTGCATCCAAGGCTCTGTGTCAGTCGAGGCTCGATTAACTCCCTGGATCCGATGCTTTGCAGTTAGTGAAAGCCCACGTACGAAGATTGAGTTCATGATGAAGATCTTATTTGAATGATTGATGTGATCCTTGTAAAAGTGTATTTGTGTCTTGTCTTGTGAATGTAGGAGCATTTAATACTTTGAAGAGCTATGAAGGTCAATTTGATGGCTAGGACTTGATGATTTGGCCGAGGACATGAGGCAACGTGTAATTTGATCTAAGGGTCATCATCTCATTTGTAACATTATAAATACCCCCACTATGTAACAATTGAAAACTAATGCAGCTTTAAATACTTGTAGCAATATATTCTTACTCTCTGGAATCATAATATTACAATTACAAATCTTGTTCTCATCGATTGATCATTATACAATCGTGTCCCAAAAACCTTGTCGGAACCCGAATGGAAACGTCTTGTGTCGTTGAACTCCTCCCACGTTAAAATATTGGAGTGATCTCCACCGTTGATCGGCATTAACATGTTGGACCCATCTCACGCATGCACGAGTGGGCTATGTATCTGCTGAGTTCATTTTTTGAGGTCAACATGTTTTATTAAGTTAAAAAATCATATTAAAATTGAAGTCAAAGTCCAAAATTGATATTAGCTGGAAGCGGATTGGTCGGCTCTCTAAAGGAGGATACATAAGCTCCACCTTAGAGATGGTCCTTAGACCGGACAAAGGTTCTGTAAGGCCGATTGCACAGCGGAAGTGAAAAAACCCAACAATTACAGAATACATCTCGCAGCCAAGAAACAAATTATCATTACATTTTTAGGGCTCATAATATTCACAAAGAATCATTGTACCCGTTTGTACAATNGAGATGGTCCTTAGACCGGACAAAGGTTCTGTAAGGCCGATTGCACAGCGGAAGTGAAAAAACCCAACAATTACAGAATACATCTCGCAGCCAAGAAACAAATTATCATTACATTTTTAGGGCTCATAATATTCACAAAGAATCATTGTACCCGTTTGTACAATCAAGAGACGGCCGGCAACAACTCAAAGCCTAAGAAAATCCAAATAGCCACTACAATAAACCTAATCGAACAAATCAATCTCCAACATGATTTTTCCCTTCTATATCACAAAGACAATATTCACCAAGAATAATTTCATCACAAAGATAGAAAATAGAGAAGAAATCACTAGCAGAACTCGAAAAGGAAACTCTCCAGAATCTTTTTCTTTTACACGCAGCAAGAGAAAAGAAATGGGAGCACAAAGGTCTTTGTCCTTTTTCACGCAGAAAGTCAAGGCCAAGAAATGAATTAATTCCTTCAAAGTGGCACAGCTGAATATATATTAAACAAACCATCCACCATTAGATCGATTTTCCATCCTACGGTTTAGAGCGGCTTACTAGAATTTCTTTTGGGCTCGGGTTGTGGGCCTGACTCTTTGATTGAGTTATTGGGTAATGTTTTAAGTAAAATCATTTTCCATCTTGGGCCAAGCCCTATTTCATCATTGCCCCCAAAATGTTAGAGTTAAATGTCACAAATGGCATCAAATTCTAACAGGTTCCTCTCTAAGGGAGGATACATGAGCTCCATCCTAGAGACGATCCTTAGACCGGACAAAGGTTCGATGAAATCCCTAGAAAGGTGGGCTTCACATTTTCCTCTTCTACAGCCTTTTAAGGCTAGGCCACCCTATATCTATTTGGGTCAAGGGTGGAGGAGAAGAGTGGGTATGAGGGCTCCTTCTACCTCTTCTTTAACGAAAGACCTAGTTTGATGGATGTTGTGGATGGTCTAAACTTTGGTTTCCAATTTGCTAATTTATAACTTTTCAACTACACATTT
The DNA here is from genome assembly GCA_903798375.1 of Fraxinus sp. D2006-0159. Taxonomy (NCBI): domain Eukaryota; kingdom Viridiplantae; phylum Streptophyta; class Magnoliopsida; order Lamiales; family Oleaceae; genus Fraxinus; species Fraxinus sp. D2006-0159. The sequence continues at coordinate 8,347 of CAIGRQ010129267.1, read as the reverse complement.
TATTAACTTTATAAAAAAATATACTATTAAAATTGATTTTTATCTAAATCAAACATTGGCTTAGTTTCATTCTCGCCAAGACTAATACAAAGAATTCCATCAGAATTCAAATTTATGCCCCCGTTTGGTAGAGATTAAAATTAAAAATTTAGCCATTATTGTTGACTTTTATTAGACGAGTGAGACTCAATAACGACTATATTTTCAATTTAATTGAATTTTAATCTCTACCGAACGAGAGCCTTAATCATGTCCCCTTTATACAAAAGATCACACATATTTGATTCTATTGTTGGTTTACGTTAACATACCTGAAAAGTAACGAACAAACTCACAATCCTCTTTTTATATATACTATATGTGCCGTGTGATGGAACGTAATTGAGAGAAAAGAGTCTATCAACAACTCATTGATTTCGATAGAAAAATATTGCGAGAATGATCAAATGAATGGGAACAAACCAATCTATAATTCTAAGTGTTGATCAAAGGCAAGAGTAACGCAAAAGAGCTGAACTAAGGAAAATGAATAGAATTGAGGTGAAGCGACTAAAAATGAAAATATGTCGAGTCTTCTAGTCCTCAAATTGATGCGCAACATGCACTAATCTTTCGTCGAGCCCATCCTCCCACCACGAGATACTTGATTATTTACGCGATCTTCCTTTGCTTGATTTCGGGACTCGGGTGATGAAATTGCCCCATAAATTTATATACCAAATATTTATATGCATCATCCTCGTGACTTTTTATTCAACTTAGATATAAAATCATTAGGCCCCGTTTGGTACGGCTTAAAATCCAATTAAAATTGAAAATATGGTCGTTATTGGTCCTAGTCGTCTAATAAAAGTCAACACTAACGACTATATTTTCAATTTTAATCTGATTTTAATCTCTACCACACACCCTCTTAATATTTGTATCAGAAGTACCACCCTCAGACACTGCCTTAGCCAAATCCTTCCATAATTCCATTTACTCGCGGATTTCTTCATTTCATTTCCCTTTTCCCCTCCAGTACTTCCCTTAAACAACCCTCAATTTCTTCTCTCCCAACTATCCCATTTTCATCAACTTTCACCCTTAATCCCACATTCCAAACATCCTCCACAAGCTTAGGTCTCGTCGTTTGATCCGTCCATTGTGGCATGACCACCATTGGCACCCCATACTCAATGCTTCAATCGTCGAATTCCATCCCCCGTGCGAAAAAAAGCACCCCAAGGCTTTGTTTGACAATACTTTTAGCTGTGGACTCCAAGTAACAAACAAACCCTTATCGTCTTCGACAAATTCTTCAGGGTGTTTTTCTTGGTCAGAAGCCTTAGCAACCCGTAAGAAGTTGAAATTGCTATTTTTTAAGCCCATTGCAGTTTCTTTCAGTTTAGGGTTTTTTTTTTAGAAATAAATTTTTGATCCGTCGATTTGTGATGATTTTACCTTAAATTTTTTTTTTTGTTCTGACATCTTCCTCCTGAAGTGTTTAGCCAAAGGAATCCTTATAATAGAAACTGAGGGGCTGGAGAGCTTTTAACCAAACGACGTCTATCGCAGTGTTGTTACTTCTCAGCCTTCTTTCTCTTCAGGTGAGCTCCTCACCCACGCTCTGTTTGTTCACATCTATTATTTCATTAGTCTATTGTATAATTTTTTTCAGTGAAGTGTTACTATGTTTCTGCCTCTTGAACTTGAAGTCGCATGCTCGATTATGAATTTCTCCGTACTTTATCTCTTTGGGTTTAATGTAGTTTAGTGGTATAATTGTTTCTCTTGAATGGATATATATTTTGATTTAGATTACACTTTACTGGGAATGATTCAATTGGATTTTATGAAAGCTTGATTTGGTTGTCGTACTCTTATGCTGGATTTTAAATTTCTTTTCAGTCTTAGGAATATGAAATTGTGAATTAAAAATTTACCTTTTCATTTCTTTGGTAATCATAGATTATGGGCTTAAAGAGGGGAGGAGAATTGGAAAAGAAAAACAAGGGAAAGCAGGAATTATTGGCATCTCTTTGTTCCCATCCACTGCCCGTTTATGTAAGATTCATCTATAGGAATGTTGAAAATGTAAAATATATCAGTTCATTAATTTTAAGTTACATAGGCTTTCGAAGATATACTACAGTCTACATGTTCTATAGTGCTCACCCTTCTGCATGGCTTATGAGGTAAGACTGTTCGAAGTGCTTATAAGCCTACAAGCGAAGCTTCATTTAATGACTGGTAGAGCTACACGAAGCTTATTGTTGGTGAAAAAAATTTACTGCTGCTTTCTCCTTCTCCCGCATGTGCCTAGATTAAAAATATAATTCATTTACTTCCAGTTCTACAGATTGTTTACTCATCCTCTACCCCCTTCCCTGTGAAGTCTAAATACATGATTTGTACTAAATCTCTATTAACCTCAACCAAGTACCGATCATTTATTACATTTTTGGTTCCCTCTTTATTGGTTCAGAAGCAGAAAAATATTGAACTATAATGTAATTCAAGTGACTATGAGAACATAGCAGGTTATTGTTATAATAATTAATTTTGACTTCATATAAGTTAGCAAAACGCTTGAAGGATTCTATAGCCTTAGTGATCATAAAAGTTAATTGTGATGATGAAGCACGTCCTTTTGTCCTAAAGCTCCAGCCAGTGCTCTCATCATCCTCCAGTGTGTTTTTCCGGTCAAGAAAACAATTATATCAGGCAACTTTTGCTGTAAATTTATCATGTTTATTTTCTACTTTTATATTTTACACTTTTCCAGTATTAACTGTGATTTTTTTAGTTTCATAAAAATTATTGAAGTCTCAAAATTTGTGAAGGGGCGTCTCAAATAAGAAATCACTTGATCATTTGCGAATGGTAAAGATGTGGGAAGCTGGAAACTCACTTTCAATTTATAATAATTAATATTGCATTTTATCACCTATGTGATGGCATTGATTATTCATTGCTTAAAACAGTTGACTTTCTCTATTTAACTTGTAATAGCCAGTGTGAGTTTGTATTTTGGCCAAATGATCTGTGATGATTTGTAATATTTTCGGTTCTTTTGAGGGTCTTTCCCAACCCCTTGGAGAGGGGGTTATACACTCTGCTTTGCTTTAAATGTGTTGATTATAAAAATGAATTGCTATTATGTGATTCTCTGAGCACATTGAGTTGTATGGGACTTGTCTCATATATGTATATTCTTTAGTTGAGCAGTTTTATTATCCGACATCAATATTTGGGTCGTATGTTTGAAGCTGTAGAAGTTCAAGGTTATGTTTTCTTTTCATCTGAGAAAAGTAAATTAAATGTGATTTTGGGCTTCGTAAGATATAAAATTTCCTCTTGCAATCCTTTCATTGATTTTCTATGAAACTTCTGTTGTATTCTTTCCAATCATTTTTCTTATTGCTAAAAGACACGATCCACACTTTTGTATGCAGTGAAAAGTTGTTTCTAATTCATTCTCCTCGTTTCTTGAAGAGGATTTCCATTATTGTAAAGTTGGTGGTACATTCTCAATATGTATGTGTTTACTAAAGGACCTTTGAGTTGATTAATCAAATGATTACTTATGTGACAGTACTTAATAGTGTGATCCAATATTTTTTTTTTTTTTATAACTGTGGATGTCCGGGCCAGTTTGCGCGCACCTCGACTAATTCCACGGGGTCTTGAAATTTACAATCGGGTACTCACCTCAGTAGTCTTGAGGGAACTCGAACTGGTGACCATTGGAGAGCAAACCCAAGACCTGACCAATTGAGCTACCTCTCAGGGTTAATAGTGTGATCCAATATGATACAAACTCAAGCAATTTCCAGGTTATAAAGCGTAGCGTTACCCTTTTCCCAGGATATGGAAATTTGTATTATAATTATTTAATTAATTAATTATTATTATTATTATTATTTTTTTTTTTATAAATTTGATTATTCCCAACTATTGACAGGAAGAGCTTGTGATTCTTTCATGGTTAATAAATTCCTGAAAAACTTTTATGTGAATTAATATTTGGCCTTTATTTTGAATTGTTAATACGATCCAATCTTAAAGTTTGGAATCTGGTATTTTTTTCCCTGCTTGTCCTCTGGTGCTTTATGTAGCCTATTATTTCTTTCACTGGTACAATGTTTTCAAAATTTTCTAATCCATATTTTATCTGACCCTAGATATCCGTTTACAGGTTCCTTGATAAAAAAACCTGCCATCTCTTTATCTATCAAGACAATATGTGAAGAATATTGGAAGGGATTATATTAAATACTTGCTTCGAGATTACCTGAGGTCAGGTTCTTATAATTTGCAGAGGTGCAAGTTCATTATTGCTTATAAGCTTTTCGACCTTATCATTGCTGTTTATGTCGATATTAATATAATATTTGATTACCTTTCAAAAAAAAAAAATAAAATTGGAATTCTGGATGTTCCAAGAGAGAGGCTCTAGTTTCATACTCTTTCATTAAAAAAGATGCTCGCTGAGAAGCCTCTTGAGGCATAGACGCATAAACCAAAATTCTTTCATTGCCTTCAATAGAATATCCCAAGAGGGATACTAAATGCGTGTGATGAACTTTAGAAAAAACTTGAACTGATGTAACCAAATTTTCGACCTCAATGACATGGGATTAAGTACTGTTTATGCTGGCCGGAGAGTATGCGTGTGATGAACTTAAGAAAAAAGTTGAACTGATGTGACCAAATTTCCAAACTCAATGACATGGGATCAAGTACTATTTATGCTGGCCAAACTACTCTCCATCAATGAAGAAGCACTTCTCTTTGTGTTATTTACAACAACAATCTTAAGAGTGCTATCTGAATCGGTCAGGTGTCTTCGATGAATCACAAGGGAACTTGGAATATGGTATTTGTCACTTGAACGCAGACTGTATCCAATTTTATTGATCATGAATACTATCTAATATGTGCATCCTGCAATCAAATATCAAAAATATGAATATCTCTCCGTGGATTCAAATCTGCATTTAGTTTATTTTTATAGCTTGAGGCATAATTAGTCAGACTACAGTTTATTATGGTTTCCCAATTTCCCTAGGTACTTTTAACCATTGATCTATTTATCAGTCCCTAAATGAATGTTTTTTCTTATATGATTTTTGTTTTATAATTGGCTGAAGTGTCATTTATATTTCAATCTTTGGCAAACAGATCCTTGAGGTTTGGAACATTTATTTGCATCAAGTTCTCTGGAGACTGGAGTACATAGAAGCCTTGGAGTGCGAATAACGAGGTGTGCTGCTCCTAACTTCTATAATTTAAATTCCAACGTGTTGCTATCGGACAAAATGTTAAGAGTTTTTTGTTGTTTAATAGTACTCAAATTGAAAGTTTGGCAAATATTTTTTTTAACAACAAACAACTAAGCCTGATTCTAATAATTTGGGATCTACCGCATAAATTGTTCACTCCATCCAATTTATCTACATTTTCTGGAAGATGCAATGAAGCTAGATCGTTAACAACCATACCAGACTGTTAGTTTTAGTCTGCCATTCTTTGATCTAATATTTTTGATCATTGGCAATGTTGCGTGAACTCATTTCAGTTTAAGCAAGCTGAAAAACAACACTTAAGATTGATTTAGATGGGCTTGTTGTAATTAGTGGAGATTTGCTCAAACACAAATGCTTGCTGTATGGCTGAAAACTTTAGATAAGTATTCTATTGTCTTGAGAAATTGTCATCATTTCTGATTCATTGTTTTATAATGGCATATCATTAAATATATTAATTTTCTAACGTATATAATGTGGCCTTGATTCCAAGCTTTTATTGTTGTGTTATTTCAGGAGTGAAAATCTGAAAACTAGGGTCATTGGATTTCCAAAGACCATTGACCCTCCATTTCAAAGCTCTTTATTGATAATTTGGATAAAAATGATGGTTTTTGCAATCAAATGCGTAATTAAGGGTGAAAATATAAAAAAAGAAAGACATTGACTTTTTTTGCAATAATAGTGAAAGGTAGGGACATTATGTGCTAATTCACATTTGAATAATTTATTTGGGACTCATTTGCTCTTTTAAAAAAATTGAGACTGTGGTTGCAATTAGTTTTTCATTTTATATTTGTTTTATTTAAAGAGAAGGATATATTCGTCGTTTTGCAATTTTTAATTGAGAAATCAATTTAAATAAACAAGCTAAAAAACAATTGCAATCATAACCCCAAATTTTCTAAAAAGTACAAACGAGTTCCTAATAAATTATTAGAAAATTAGAAATTAGTTTTTTTTTTTTTAAAAAAAGTGCAAACGAGTCTCAAATAAATTATTAAAAAAATTAGATATTTAAAAAAATAAATTTCTTAAATTTTTTTAAATAGGAAGGTATATTCGTCATTTCAAAGCCCTTTGTTGAGAAATTGGATATAAAGGATGGCTTGCGCAATCAAATGTAATTAATGGTGAAAATACTAAAAAAGAAAGATATGGACGTTTTTCACAATAATAGTGAAAAGTAGGGGCATTATGTGCTCATTACCTTTTGAATAATTTATTTGGGGCTCATTTGCTTTTTTTTTTTTAAAAACAATTGGGACTATAGTTGCAATTATTTTTTCTTTTTCATTTTGTTTTATTTAAAGAGAAGTGCATATTTTAGCTCAATTAGTCAGACCTTGGTTTTGCTCCTCATTGGTCACTAATTCGAGCCCTCTCAGGGCCACTGAGGTGAGTACTCGACCGTAAATTTCAGGGTCCCGTGGGATTGTCGAGGTGCACACAAGCTACTCGGAAATTAACGGTTATCAAAAAAAAAAAAAAAAAA
>CAIGRQ010129235.1:0-15750 GCA_903798375.1 Fraxinus sp. D2006-0159 | reverse complement strand
CACGTCAACGGTCAAGTCTATTTTCAGTATTTTCGTCCTCTTCATAATTTGTAAAATTGAATCAGTTTTCGACTCTACGAGAAATGCACTACTAGCTAGATATCATGAAATTTGATAAATTCAAACCCGGTCCTGGCCCAAGGCCCAAGGATACCTAGGCAGTGGCCTTGGGCCTCAAGATTTGTCGGGCCTCGAAAAATTTAAAAACCCATTAATGACATTTTTTTTTTTTAATTTGGGAAAGACAGTATAGGAAATTTGTGAAATTTTCTTGGATTATATTTTTTCGAAGATGTAGACTATGCAAATAAAGCATAAGGCTATCCTCTACTCAATAATGATTTTTTTTTTTTGATAAATTATTCAAGGTGAATTTTTATTCTTCAGATTTGATTGCTACTTTTGAATTTTTTTTCTACACTTTACATGTAGAATATTTTGGACAATAAATAGTAGTCATCATCATTATATCTTACCGATTTTTCCTTTGTATTTTATTTCTTGAATGCACGAAAATTGATTCTAGGTACTGTTCCTCATCGAGAGAGATTGTGTTTGAATGGACTATGGATGATGATAAAGAAATTGTTGCGCTTGTGAAAAATTATTTTTAGGGGGCCTCATAATAATTTAATGATTAAACATTTTCAGGCCGGCATGGTTGATAATTATGTATAGATATACAGACTATTTAAAAAATATATACATGTTATATTCATAACAAATAGTGTATATATATATATAGTATTTATAACAAAAATAATAATTTAAAGCGTCAAAACCTCTTTGGAACAAAATGCTAGATGTACACACAGTTTAACAGTTCTCTCACATAGGGGGTGGGGCTCACGATTTTTAAAATTGCGGGCCTCACCCCTATGTGAGAGGACTGTCAAAATGAATGTGAACCAAGTGTGTACATCTAGCAAAGTTCTTCTTTGGAATGTAATAAAACACCAACAATGAGTATAGAATGTGACAATACATGAAGAATCAAAAGTGTAATTCGTTTCTTTTTTTATTGTTTTATTTTCTCTCAAATAAAAAAGATATTATTACATCCAATTTATTTGTTAGATATACACAGCCTCAATAAAAGTAACAATTTACATATTATCAATTTAATTTATTCAAATTGACTAGATATAAGCCTTAAATCTCGCTCATTGAAGCACTTTCATACTGACATCAACTATTGAGACATGCATGCTCATCGACCCTTAAATCATAGTTATCCAACATGGGTCAAACATTGACACAATGAAAGTGTCGGGTTGGCGCTCATCGATTTAACTAGGGGGGTCATTGTCAAGTTAAAAAATTAACCAGCCCGATTTCTTTCCAAACTTAACCTAATTAGGCAAGTTTTGATCGATTCTTAGGGTGTTAAACCTGTTCAATTGTCACGGTCCGGATTCAATAAATATGCTTCAAATAGTTTGCTTAGTGAATCGATTTTGAATATAAATCTTGCAGAATTTTGTTACACAGTCCATCAACTTGACCCAGACTGGATAAATGTTCGATTCGTTGGTTTAACGAACAATCTGATCCAATTTAATAAATTGCTTCAAATAGTTTGTTCAGTCATGAGCCTTTTTAGGTATCTAGCCTTTGCCAAACTTAAATTTGTGATCCTCGCTCTAGGCTAATATCTCTACTCTTTCTAGGTAAGGGACTCCTCTACAACTCCAGAAGTAGAAGGCCTTCCGGCCTGTAAGTCTCAAAAACTAGGTCGTTCTTGGTTGGCCTCGTGCAATCTCAGTGGTCGGATACCACCAGAACTTGGGTAGACTCGGCCAAATTCAGAATTTAGACTTGCAGCAAAATCAGCTTGAAGGTCCAATTCCGCCTGAGATTGGTAATGCACTAGCCTTGTTGTGTTCACTGTTGCAGATAACAATCACAGTGGATCAATCCCTTCAGAATTGGGTGGTCTTGAGAATCTTCAAAATACTGAAACCTCGCTAATAATACACTCCCTGGCGAGATTCCAGAACAGCTTGGTGAACTCAGTGAGCTTGAATGTTTGAATCTGCTTGGTAATCAGCTTGAAGGTTCGGTTCCAAAGACTTTTAACGAACTTGGTTAATCTCAATAATTTAGACTTGTCTGCAAACAAGCTCCCGGGCAAAATTCCAGGAGAATTGGGTAGCACGAGTCAACTGGTTTACCTAGTGCTGTCAAGCAACAATATCACTGGTGAGATTCTAAAAAGGCACATGTTCCAATGCCACCGCCTACCAGTTTGCAACACTTGATGCTAGCACAAAATCAGCTTTCTGGTAGAACGCCAGTGGAACTAAGGGAATGCAGGTCACTGATGCAACTTGATTTGTCCAATAATACGCCAAATGGGTCGATACCATCAGTGCTTTATGAGTTGATTCAATTGACTGATCTCATGCTTAACAATAACGCTTTGGTTGGTTCACTGACTCCGCTTGTAGCAAATCTAACCAATCTGCAGACACTGGAACTGTACAAAAACAACGTACAGGGCAATCTACATAAAGAGATTAGGATGCTTGGAAGTCTTCAGATACTATTTCTCTATGACAATGAACTATCTGGAGAGATCCCAATAGATATTGGTAACAGCTCCAATTTGCAAATAATTGATTTCTTTAGTAATCAATTTACAGGGCAGATTCCCGTTACGATTGGAAGGCTGAAGCAGCTGAATTTCGCTCACCTCAGACAGAACGATCTTACCAGAGACTGTAGAGATTCCTGCCAGTCTGGGCAGCTGCCATCAACCATCCATTCTTGATTTGGTGGATGATCGATTGTCAGGCAGCATTCCTGCGACTTTTGGAAGCCTTTGAGTTCTGGAGCTGCTAATGTTATACAATAATTCTCTTGAAGGTAATCTGCCTGATGAGTTTATCAATGTTGCAAATCTTACGAGGGTCAATCTTTCGCATAACAGACTCAATGGTAGTGTTGCTCCACTCTACAGTTAGCGATCTTTTCTGTCTTTGATGTTACAAACAATTCATTTGATCAAGAAACTATTAATCAGATTGGAAATCACCTTTGCTGGAAAGATGAGGCTGCGAAATAACCAATTTACGGGCAAAATCCCTTGGACACTGGGTTTAATCAAATAACTGTCTCTATTAGATCTCTCAGGTAATTCACTTACTGGAGAGATGCCATTCCAGCTTTCCCTGTGCAAGAAATTGACTCATCTTGATCTCGACAACAACCGTCTTTTTGGGCCGACTCCACTTTGGATTGGGAGTCTTCCTCTATTGTGTGAGCTCAAGCTCTCCAATCAATTTTCTGGTTATCTTCCTCATGAGTTATTTAATTGTTTGAAGCTTCTGGTCCCGTCTCTGAGTGGGAATTTACATAATGGTTCCCACCCTCCTGAAATTGGTAAACTCGAGCCTTTAAACGTTCTCAATCTTAAGAGCAACCAACTTCCTGGTCCTATACCTCCCACCATTGGTCAATTAAGCAAGCTCTATGAACTCCACCTTTCACGAAACAGCTTAAGTAGTCAAATACCAGTTGAGATTGGACAGCTCCAGAATCTGCAAAGCATCCTAGAATTCAGTTACAATAACCTCACTGGAAAAATCCCACCTTCAATTGGAACACTGTCCAAACTCGAAATGCTCAATCTATCAGATGAGAAGCTTAGAAAGACTGAACTTCTCTTACAACAACCTTCAAGGAAAATAGGACAAGCTATATGCACACTGGCCGGCTGATGCTTTTGCTGGGAACGTGAAACTTTGTGGAAGTCCTCTTCAAATGTGCAAGGACCTAGAGTCTTCCCATCAGGTATCAGGTCTAAGTGAATCATCTGTGCCAAGCATGATTTTAGATGGGTGGACATCACAGACGCCACAAACAATCTAAGGGATGAGTTCATAATTGGAGCTGTAGGTTCAGGAACTGTCTATAAAGTTGAGTTATTCACCTGGAGACACAGTGGCAATCAAGAGAATACCTTGGAAGGATGATCTGTTGTTGGACAGAAGCTTAGCATGGGAAATTAGAACTCTTGGGAGGATAAGGCATAGGCATCTCATGAGATTGTTGGGGTATTGTAGCAACAGAGGAGCAGGCTCCAATTTGTTGATCTATGAGTACATGGAGAATGGAAGTTTGTGGGATTGGTTGCATAAGCAAACGAGTTATAAGAAGAGCCTAGACTGGGAAATAAGATTGAAGATAGCAGTGGGATTAGCAAAGGGGCTGGATTATCTTCACCATGATTGTGTGCCCCTTTGATAATCGGACTCTTCGAAATGGCCGGAGTGCCCTTGTCGGACAAGACATGACATGGGTATGGGTATGAAATGTGTCAGATCCTCAAAGTTTCAACCGAACACTTTGCTATTTTTGCATTTTTCCTTTTTCTTTTCCTTCTCTCCCTTTTCTTCTTTCCCATTTTTGCTCTCTATAAACCTAGTACCGCCGTCGAGAGGGTGGAGAAAGGCGATGGCACTAGGTTTTCGCTTCTTATTCTTTTTTTTTTTCTTCTTTTTGTGATTTTGCTTCTTTCCCTCTCTGTATCGGTAGTTTAGAATTTTGTTTGTATAAAATGAAAATGAATTTCATATAGTGCTCCACTAATTTCAAATTGCAATCAAGTCCCTCATTTTCTATTTTATATAACATTTAGTAATTAATTTCCCATAATTAAAAACTAAACCTCGAAATTCAATTTTATTCGTCTTAACATCTTATTCAATAATTATTTCCTTCTATATGAAGGATTGATTTTGGTTTATTCAAAATGACATTTTGGGCTAGTAAAAAAATTGAAGTTTGAAAGGCGTGTCCACGTACCCATATCTGATACCCGTACTCGAGTCCAAGCATCATAGGTGTGCCGTGTGCCCAAGATCAGTCACAGAGATGTTAAAGCTAGCAATCTGCTATTAGAAGCAAACATGGAGGCGCACTTGGGAGTTTTTGGGCTGGCAAAATCTCTCACGGACTACTATGACTCCCTATATACAGAATCTAATTTATGGTTTGCAGGTTCTTACTTCTTATGACTACATTGCTCCAGGTACGAGATCTATTTCCCTCTCTGAATTATCAGTTAGTAATTTAAATTCACTCTTTCATTTAGCTGAACAATCAGTGTTGCTTTACAGTTTCTAACATCACGATTTCGCATTTCCAGAGTCTGCTTATTCCTAAAAGGTGACAGAAAAGAATGATGTTTACAGCATGGGTATTGTACTGATGGAGCTGCTAAGTGGAAGAATGCCAACAGGTGGGAGCTTCGGTGTAGATATGGACACGGTTAAATGGGTCGAGTCACGAATGGGAATGCAAGGATCTGAACATGAGAAGCTAATTGATCCTCTGCTGAAATCACTCTTACCCAATGAAGAAACTGCTGCATTCCAAGTGTTAGAAGTAGCCTTGCAGTGCACAAAAACTGCACCTGCAGAAAGACCATCATCACAGCACAGGGTGTGATCTTCTTATACATGTACTTGACGATAAGATGGTTCAGTCTGAGAAAATGAGCCCAGATCATCTATATGCATTTAGTACATGATTTGAAAAAATCTCTTTCAGACCAGTAATATGTTGGTGTTTACCTACCTATAACTCGGTTTTTATTGATTCCTTCTCACTGCCCAAGTACAAATAAGTGAAGATTTTAATCTCCACTACCTCCCACAAGTATGGTCTGGCATTCTGTGGAAATTTAATTATTGTTGGAGGTGATGGTATGTAGTCGCTAACTTTACAGTTCGGGCAATTACTTGTCAACTCAGGTTTCTTCTGTACATCATGCGAGTTCATACTGGTAATCTATCTATGGAAGGTTAAAAGCTAAGATTGTTAATACAAATCATTCAACTGTAAAATAAGCAAGTATTATTATGTGCTAATGAAGCAGTGGAAATAATGAGCATTGCAGAGCAACACTAGAAGAGGAAACTGTGTTATGCATGTTTGTATTCCTCAAAATCAGTTTTGCAGCAATGGGATTTTATTGTAAAATACACCTCAAATGAGTCATTAACAAATATCGCTCCATGAGCAGTAAAATCAGACAGAAAGGGAAGTGCTAGTACCTTTTTAAAGAGGAAAAAAGATTAGGCAAGCAATAGTTTATAACCCAGGACAAGATTTTGCGATAACATTACATTTTTTGACAAGTGAATCCCAAAGTAAATGTGCTTCAACATGTTCCCTCTAACATTTAGTCTTCATCGTCATCTGCAATTCAAAGTCGCAAAAAAAAATCAGACAGGTTAAGGGGGAAGGTGTTTAAGGGCAACATGTAGACAAACTAAAGCACACAGAAAACTTAAAAAGACAGTAAGACCAACTATGGCCAATCTCTCTGCCACAGAAAACAGTATTAACCATAAGGGCACAGAATGATTCAGCTGAATAAGTTTTTTTGCAAGTATTACCAACAACCTTAAGAGGTAGAAAGTAAACAAAGGGGTAAATCCAGAAAGCAGTGGCAGGCAACCTTCTTCCCTGTCCGAGAGTTTATTTCTTCTTTGTTACAGCATAAGTACAGGGCACAGGCATGTCCCCTCCATGTATATCCACATGCACATACACAGAGCCAATGGATCTCAGCAATTGTATACCATATGAAGCAAAAAAATAAAAACCTAAATCTACATCACTGACTTCCAAACTTCCCAAATAATTAGGGTAAAGATCTAAGACGGGGAAAAGAATTCCTAAGTCGCAATAAACACAAGTCCCAATCAAGTGTCTCACCATTGCCCAGTCTCCCTGCCACAAGCCAACGGAATCCCACCTGGCAATAATTGCCACTTGCGGAAGAATATTAGGTCGGTGAAAAAATAAGGAAACAGGAAATTCGTCTCAGTGCACGTTCTCGAATTGCTACCATACTATAAGAAAAAGTTTTCCCAGCCCAAAACTGCAGAAAGCTTGGGAACTAGAGATCCCTTAGCTCAATCAAATTAGACACGGGAGACCAAATTTTACTCTTCTATCATCTTTAATACAAGTTCTAGTCTTTTCTCCTTCCTCGCAGTGAAAAAACAAATATAACTTTATGTGATCAATCTGTTTCTGACTAAAATGGTAACTAAAAGGCTTCAGCTTTGTTACAGCTGGATCTCAATAACAGGTTCTAATTCTCAATAGAGCTTGCCTATTTTATCTAATGGGACAGTTGATACATTTCTTTCCCATGACTGAACGCAACAGTGGCTGCCGAATTACCACCATATTTTCCCTTCTCTCCACTTGGAGGAAGGATATGGCCGTATGTACAACTCTCTTTAGCAACACCAACTTTTTTCCTAAGATCACCATCTCTCTATATACATGCATGCAGGGGCCGATGTAGGGGGAGGCGCCCAGGCCTGCCTCAGCCCAGATTTATAGTGGATTGTTAAAACAAATTATGCTTAAATTAAGTCCAAAAAGTAATTTTAGCGCAGCCAACCTCAGTCCCAGCCCAAGCCCATTGTCAAATTGCCCAAATTTAGTTGAAGACTCTAAATAATTACATATTTCATTTCAATCACATTTATGTAACTGGAATAGCTCGTTACCAAATTAGACAATTTATTTCATGCATGTTTGACTAAGTTTAAAAGGTTAACTTATAATTAAATAAATAAAATCTTTAATAAAGAATTTTTATTGATTAAAGCTAAAAATAAATGACTCATTTTAATAGTAAGAGATGTTAAAAATTCGGCCAAGCTTAAAAGTAATTAAATTTGTGTTTCTATGTATGTTATCATATGTTGCTCATTCATACTTGTAAGTTAAAAAAACTTATTTTTAACATGCAATAAATGGTATTATAAAAATAAGTAACTTGCTGTATATTTAATCTTAAGGGTGGACAAAATGAACATAACAAATTAGAACCGAACGGTTCGGTTTTACAAAAAAATAATTAATACTTTTGGTTCTTAAAACGTAGAACCTTTTGTATCTAGTTCTAGTTATAGAACCAAGAACCAAACTCAAATTTTATTATTTTTTTCTTTTAACAAATCAGTGAATAACTCCAAAAAAATCCAACTTTATAAATGACAAGTGTGAAATGAATAAAAATGTCATTTACTATTACATTTTACCTTATCGCCTATCAGATGAAGCGGCAAGCCCTATATCTAAATTTTAATTCATTTATCTCCTTTCAATTTTACACACACTTGCACTACTACACCACGGCTAGCATTACATTTGTTGAATGTTTGATATTTATTTTTTTAACTTAGGTATATATTATTGACTTATGAATATGATGATAGATTTTAGGGTGTGTTTGAGCCACATTATTTTGAAATAATGTAATTTGAAATAGTAGATTGATAGAGAATGTATGGTTAAAAAAGAAGTAAAAATTATTAATGTGATGAAAAATATTATTTTATTGAAGAATATGTGGTTGAAAATGAGTAGAAGAATAAGAATGAAAATTTTAATGTGTACCAAACAGGGGCTTAATTTATATTTATCAATTGAAAATTTAAGTAATGGAACTAGGCCTAAAACTAGAACCGAATGGTTTAATTTCGATTAGCTTTCGATTTAGTTTCATATCTTTAAAAAAAAATCATTGGTTCATGATTCGATTCTCTTGGTACCAGAACCAAATAGAATCATGTTGACTCCTATTTAATTTGGAATAATCTATTTGTACCTATTTTTTTACATAATGGGTTACCTAATTGGCAAGTGGCGCCCTCCTATTGGATGGGCGGCACTTGCCAATTAGGTAACTCATTATGTAAAAAATTAGGTACATCAAGCATAACCCATTTAATTTTGTCAGTAAGAAAAATATTTGTTAAAAACTTATTTATTTATAAATTAATTTAATTATAAGTATATTATTGAAGTGAGCCAAAAACGGATGTTAAATAAATCCAATTGCTTTAGACCCTCAATATTCTGGTTGATTTTCCCACTTCAGGTGATATGCGTAGGTATAAAATACTGATACTAACATCAAACGGTATTTTGAGAACAGTGATGTACAATCATGTACTTTTTATTGTATTTGGCCAAATTTTTAATTGCCTGAAATGACTAGTTGTCAAAGTTCCTACTTCCTTGGAACTTGTGTCTAATAAAAGTATTAATTAAATATTTTCTTAGTTTTTGATTGGTGGGTATATATCATTTGCTCATGCCATCATGCTTCCGCCAATTTGAAGAGCATCAATTTCCTATTTGGCAAGGAAATCTACGAAAATCTACTTGGACATCCTATGGTTTAAATCTAGATTTCTACTTGCTTGAGTATTATGAGCTTAGCCTTCTAAACTAGATTTCGTGTGGTGTAAAGTATCTCATATCGCATGAGTTCATTGAAAATCTTTCAATTATCAACCTAACCCAACGTGTTTTTCTGGCTCCACCCTGCATGCATTATGCATTATCCCTTCAACTAAGAAGCAGCAAGTAAAGTGCCACAATGTCAGACAAATAAGGGAATGGCCTGCATTCCTAGATTTTGAATGATAATGGGAAGTTTCCTCAGGTTTCTAGTTTTTCCCAGCTTTTTCTTCCCGTTCATCAACAAAAATTAAACCAATTAGACAGAATAAAGGGGCGGCTTGCAAACAAACTACAGCATACAAAATACTTTAAGCCAGTAAGAGACGACTATTACCAATCTCTCTGCTGCAGGCAGAAAACCGCATTGAGGTCAGAGAGTGCCTAAGCAAAATAAGTTTTTTTTAACAAGTATTACCTACAAAACTTACGAGCATGAGCTGAGCCACGAAATGAGAGGGGATGGAGTCAACACTCATCTAACAGAGATTTTGCTATTCTAGTAGAGGTGGAGACAGAGTTTGAAATTTTTTTCTCATATTTGAAGCAACAATATTTGGGTATATATTGAGAGAGAGGGAGAGAGAGAGAGAAAAAAAAATATTGGTGTTGATTTAATGGATTGTGGAGGCAAACAAAAGAGAATAACAAATTTCAAAAGAAATAAAAAAATCTTTCCAAAAATTCAGCAAATACCAACTTTTATTTGTAGATGGGATAACTCTATAGACGGTCATTGTTTAAGAATTAAAACAAGAGGCACCAAAGCAACAAGAAACAACGTTTTTTAACTCAACTTCGATATTGACTTGGAAGAGATAAAAATAAAAAATTGACCAAGATCAAACTACATGACAAAATAATTAATTAATTATTTAATTTGATAACTAGCTTAAATTTTGTAGAAATTGAGACTTTGCCTAATTGTTAAGAAAAATAATAACATATATTTAAGTTGGTAAAATTTTAAGAAAATTTGTAACAAAATATAAGTTAAGTAAAATCTACTATCCCCACTTTAAACCCTCCACTACCGAGACAATCAACAACATGAAATCCCATCCCAAATCCCTAATTACCAATTATTATTCCTCCCTCTCTCTATATGCATATATACATATATATACACCCGTAGTAAAATTTTCTCCTTGAAGTTCAATGGAGGCAGTGGACTCCACTGACATTTAGCTCCACCGTTGCTTACGAGCTAGAAAAAGTAAACAAGGGGGTAACAGAAAACTGGTCTCCACTGTTCATAGTGTCACTGTCCTTTGTTATGGCACAAATACAGAATACGGAGCAACACGTAATCAAAAAAGATTAGAAGTCTATTCCAAGCAAAACAAGGTGAAGAAATAGACTTTCAATTTGACTAGATTGCATTATTTTTTTCAATAGGATTTTATCATTTTTATAGTTGTTATTTATTAGAAGTCTCCAATGTTTAAAAAGGTATAATCAAGTAATAAGACATTTTTCCTCATGAGGTGAGAGGCACAAGCCTCACCTGTAAACTAAGAAAATGTCAATATTATTAAGCATGTTTAATGTAGATTTTTACATAATAGATTTTGTGAAATGTAAATTTTTTAGAGAATAGGTGGTCAAAAAGTAGGGAAAGTTATATGTCCGCATGCAAAATTATTTTACTGAGAGTGTGTGGTTGACAATGAGTTTGAGGGGAAAAAAATTGAGTTTTAAAGAATCTTTATCAAACAGTGGGTAAAATATAAAATATGTTCATAATAAATCATAAATAATCAACAAAAATCATAGTAGAACAATTTAAAGTGTACAAACAAACAAAAAAATCTACAAAGAAACTAATATTTTAGTTGGTGGAGCAGTAGACTATTCCCAAAGTAGGTCTATAACAAACACAATTATAACATTTTAGTCGGAAGTGGAATATTCTCAAAATAGGTGTACTAGAATTTTTATGTTCTGTGGGCCACATGCCTTAAAGCAGTGAGGTGATGCATGTGCCTCCACAATTGAGGTGTAAGCCTCTAAAAATCGCTCACAATTTTTTGGATGCTTAACTCTGAGGTAGACTTCGATTGGATATTTAAAACCATGGAAATCCCCTTGGATTTAACCGCTTTGGATTTAATCGCTTTGTTCTTTAAAGGAGATCTAGATTGTCAAGTTAATTTTTGACATTGTTATTGAATACAAGTTACACAAATTTTCCTCCTAATTTCTTCTCCTCTCTTCTCTAATTTTCTACCTTGTCTTCTTCTATTTCTTCTTCTTTCTTCTCTATTTATTTGTTCTATTTTCTTTAACTTCTCTCGATGAGACATCTACATCAACAAGGCCAATGAATCTCAATAGTTATTTACTAGTTAGGACAAAAAGGCCCATATCTACTGCGCTAACTTCTGGACTACCAAATTATTAAGGGTAAAGATATAAGAAAGGGAAAAGACTTCCTAAGACACAACAAACAAAAGTCTCACCATTGCCTAATTCCAGCCACATACCAACTGAACTTAATCCTATCCAGCATCAATTGCTGCTTGAGAAAGCAGACAGCGAGGGTGGGTGAAAAAACAAAAAATATGAAGTTCATTTTAGTGCAGTTCTTGAATTGCTACATACTATCAGCAGAAGTTTTCCCAGCCCCTAACTAACATACATCTTAGGAATTAGAGATTCCCTAGCCTAATCAAATTATATATTGGAGAATGATTTTAATAAATCCAAATTGAGGACTATCTTAGACGAGGTGAATAGGAAATGCTTCAGGGCACTGATTCTAATGTAGTTTTTGAAGGCATAGCGGCACCTCGAGGCTTGTGAAGAGTGCGCACCTTAATTTTCTTCTTTATTTGCTTTAGGTGTGGGCACACAACTTCAAAAATTCCAATTAACCCACTTTTGCCATAACCCGTAGATTTTTTTTAAAGAAAAAAAAATTGTTTGCACACTTCAAATTGTTCTATTTGAACTCTGAAAAATATTTATGATTTGTAATGTGCTTAATTTCCATTTTAATAGTTTTTTAACATTTTTTTGGTTTAAGGTAAGACTTACGCCTCATAATGTCTTAAAAACGACTTGTATCAGATTAAGCCCTTTTAAACATTGCATGGAAGAGCGAATTTCACTTTTCTACTATCTATAATACAAGCATTATCCACAGCTTATCCATCACTCATTTCCATTTATTTATAAAATTCAATTAAAATTAAAAATATGACCCCCGTCTAATAAAAGTCAACAATAACGTTAATTTTTCAATTTTAATCCGATTTTAATCTCTACCAAACAAGCTCATAATATAAACACTCCCAAACAGGCTTTAAGAATAAGAAGGAAAATTGAAAGAAAAAAAAAATATATATATAAGGGTTTCAGATATATCCATGAACCCTATCCAATTACGAATTGTGAGGAGAGTTAAACTCAGAAAAACAAATAGGTACCAAAGTAGCGGCGTTCATTGGCTTGTTTGGCCTTCAGGAGTAACTTGTCGAGATCTTCCTGGGATTTGACGTCCCACTTCACCATCTGATTAGCGAAGACCGCGCCAAGCCCCATTCCCAGCAAATGCTCCCATGGATCTGCAAATTTTTTGAAATCAATCGCATTAGTCCCTATACAGATCATATAATAACGATAGTAGGGAGAGCGAGGGTGCTTACGGCGCATGTAAGGAAGCTTGCGAAGGGCATTGGAGTACATCTGGGTACCCAGTCCCAGCAGGGCTCCCACCATCGTTGCGCTTAGCGGCATATTTAGCAGACAGATTGTTGTTGAGGTCTTCTTGCTTGCCTGTTGAGACTTCGAGCCTGTTCGGCACTCATTGGACTTCTTTCAAGTCAACAGTATCCGTGAGTTAATTTCATGGATACTAAACTTTTAACTCTTTAAGCCACTTTTGTTTATTTGAACCAAATTTTTTTATCCATACATTCACGCAATAAAATATTTTATACATAAATTAAAAAAATTTCCACTTTTTAATAATGCATTTTATAAAAAAAATCAATATTCAAAATATCATTTTTTTTTTTTGAAAATAATAACGCTAAACTAGGGCTAGCTTAATTTGAAACGATATTCTACACATACATCACAACTTATATATTTGTTTATTAATAAATAATTTGGCGAGATTTGACCAACTAAATAAAAATAAAATCTATCATTAACCCACGTTAAATAAGTGCAACCATTTAAGTGGTAAAAATATTTTGACAGTTTTAATTCAATTTATCGTCACTACATCAATTTGTAAATGATGATGTACAACAAGCATTTTTCATTTGAAATTGGCCATTGAATTGTGTGCCGCACAAATGTCCCACGTGACAAGCTATACCATCGTTAAAAAAAAATTACAATTCATCCAAATTATCAATGTGAAATATTTCATTACACATCCAACTTATATTGTGATCACAATTGACTCAGCAATTTCAAAATTGCTTCACACTAATCACTCATCCACGAGATGTTACACTCAATCCATCATTTGTCAAATTCTGTTTTCCTCGTTGCTGACGTGTTGTATGGAAATCTCACGTGGTAAGTTACGATCGTTAAAAAAATTACAACCCATCAAAATCATCAAACTCACAATTGGAATTAAAGAGATGCTGCGCAAATGTTATAATTGGGGAATATGTCTTTATGAATAGTAGCTCATCGGGTCCTTCTCGACAATTCGTCTTGTTTCAATATACAATTTAAATGTACGTAGGTGAGATAAGTGAATTGGGATCTAGACTTTTTTAGGCTAACATTGGGGACTGGCAATTAGGGCTTAAAGAAGCTTATAGTGAGTTGAATTATTTGGTTGAGTTGTTTTCTTTTATTGGTTCTAACTTGTCGATGAGATTTCTGTGTGACACGTCAACAACAGGGAAAAGAAACTGACGAATAATGGATGTAGTACAACGTCTCAAAGATGAATGAACATTTGGAAGCAATTTAGAGTTTGATAAATAAAGAGTGTTTATAGTACAAGTTGGGTGAGTAATGAAACATTTTGCTCAACTAATTGTTTGACTTATTTGGACGAAATTAAGGAAAGGAATGAGAGGAATTATTTGGAAGGAGATGAAGGAATAAGAATGGATGATGAATGAAAGAAGTTATTTCGTACTAGAAATTTTTCTGGTGGAGTGAGACTTTTTGTGGTTGAATAATGGGGATTTGATATAAATTTAATATGATTTAATAGATGATAGGTAATGATGGATTAACTAAATGTATGATTATAAGGAGGCTA
Organism: Fraxinus sp. D2006-0159; assembly: GCA_903798375.1. Taxonomy (NCBI): domain Eukaryota; kingdom Viridiplantae; phylum Streptophyta; class Magnoliopsida; order Lamiales; family Oleaceae; genus Fraxinus; species Fraxinus sp. D2006-0159. The sequence goes on along the minus strand of CAIGRQ010129235.1, from coordinate 1,226 downwards.
TTTATATTATTTTAAGGAGTTAAGTGATTAGATGAAATTTTATTATTCTTTTTTACTATGCCTTTGTTTGGACTCATCAAAATTAAATTTTTTGGGGAAAAAAATTATTTTGTAATAATGAGTTTTTTAAAAATGTGTGGTTAAAAAAGAAAGATTTTTTTTTTTAGATTTACGCATAATATTACTTTATTGAAAAATGTGTTTCAAAAGAAAAGGAGAGAAAAATAAAAAAGTATTTTGAATAAAATAGAACCCGAACAAGGGCTAAAGTAAAAGGTGGAAATTATATGAAATCACATTTTTTAAATTCCAATTTAAAAAATTAGATTTAAAGTTCATTTATACAAAATTCAACGTTAATTCAAACTTTTAATATTAATAATAATATTATAAAATTAATTAATCTATATAATTATCCCACCTCATCCACCTCCCCACCTAAATTCAATTATAAACCCTAATCATTTCTCATATATTTTCTCTCTCTCTATCCCTCACGTATCTCTTCTCTCACGAAGATGCAACCACCATCGTCGTTGTGAAGACGCTACCACCAGCGTTGTGAAGACGCTGCTGCAACTGTCACTTCTAAAGAAACCAACAACGCTTCGTGATGCCGAGATGTCGTAAGACCATTGCAGTCTCACGAAAGGCCATAGTGTAGGGTCGTTAGATGGCTCAAAGTTATTGCAGCGACGTAGAGGTGTTGCGCAGCACCTCATCATGTAGCACTCTATGCACAACACCGACATCTCGATTTGCGCAACACTGGGGCTACATTGACCGACGATATCAAAGCAATATTGTGGGTTGTGATTTGTAGTTTGTAGTTTGTAGTTAAGCGCCAACGATGTTTGTAGTTTGTAGTTTCCAACGATGAGCGTCGTTGCTTGGGTTTTTCGACGAGCCACCACTTTCCGGCGCGCGACACACTATTCAGATAATGTCATGTAGGTTGTGTTGGTGCGGGTGGATCAATTGTAAATTTTGTGGGGTGTGTTTGTGCAACCACTGCAATTTTCAAGTTTTTTTTTTTTTGTTGGTGGTGGTGCGAGTAGATTTTGGCGCTGGTGTGGTGGTGGATCGGTGTTGTTGGTAGTGGTGGAGTGGTGGTAACAAACAATTTTGGTGTAGGTTGTGTTGGTGACGGTGGCTGCGGGGCGACAATAGTCGAGTGGGAAGATGAGTGTTTGTGATCGATAAATTGGTCGATTGTGATCAAGATA
>CAIGRQ010129173.1:0-12695 GCA_903798375.1 Fraxinus sp. D2006-0159 | reverse complement strand
GATGGAAACCATCCATTTGGACCTCCGCCGCAAATTTATTAAAGGTTTGGGACCTCGGCTGGTACAAATCAAAGGTTAGGGTAAAATGCGCAAAAATTTGAAAGGTTTGGGACCTTTGCTGCAATTATCCCTTTAAATAAACAAAACTAATTTTATAAAATAATAATAAATAACCAAAAGATAAACGAAAACGAAAAATATATTTTCTACCTAAAGTAAGGGGATGGGGCAAGTTGGGTAAAGAATTCACCCCTCTAGCTCGCCAATTTTTCAATAAACAGAACATTCCTATCTTTCAATATTATTGTGCAAAATGTCCATATATTTTATTTTTTGACATTTTCACCCCTGCCTTTCACTTTTCATTGCGCAAAATGTTCTTTTCAACCATTGTTTTAATAGAATGACGATTTTACCCTCCTATTCAAATAAAAGAAAAAGATGAATAACCAATTGCAACTATAATTCTTAAGTTTTTAAAAAATTACTAAAAAAATCATAAATTCTCCACCACCACCACTTTCACAACCTATCAAGCTGCCACCTAGTGGAGGTGGAGTTCGGCGGGCGTGGTGGCCAGAAGGTAGTGCTATTTGGATCTATAAGTGAAGGTTTGGTGGGGTTGTGAAAGTGGTGGTGGTGGTGGAGAATTTATGATTTATCTATAATAATTTGAAAATTTTAGAATTATGATTGCAATTAGTTGTTTATTTTTTCTTTTCTTTTCTTTTTGTTTCATTTGAATATAAGGGTAAAATCGTCATTTTATTAAAGATAGCTGAAGGAGACCTTTTGTGCAATGAAATGTGGAAGGTAGGGTTGAAAATGCCAAAAAAAAAAAAGGTATTGACGTCTTGCACAATGACATTAAAACGTAAGGACGTTTTGTGCTATTTACCCAATTATTAACTAAGGTAGGTTATATACATCCATCAGTCACACGTTTTAGTGTCTTCAAATTTTAATTAAAAGGATCCCAAAAAGTATACTATAACACATTCTGTTAAAATCAATTTTTAAATGTTATTAATTTTCACATCCACACATAATATAAATAAAATAATTAAACAACACAATCCCCATCAATACGAACATCATTGTCACCGATGAAAATAAGTAGTCAAAACATGTAAAGTTGATTCATCGTCAAATCCAACTTAAAAGGCCCAACATGCAACAAGAAGGACTTTCAACATTGCTTTTCCTNACGAACATCATTGTCACCGATGAAAATAAGTAGTCAAAACATGTAAAGTTGATTCATCGTCAAATCCAACTTAAAGCCCAACATGCAACAAGGACTTTCAACATTGCTTTTCCTTTTTCCTTCCCATTTTACTAAATTAAGATAAAAATAGTTAGTTAAGTAGGTTATATTAGTCACACACGCGTCAAATCTCTTCTCAATTTCAGCTCATAGATCTCAAAAAATGTATGATCAACAATGCGACAACATTTAAAATTAAATTATCAGCATACATTAATCTTACTTCTACGCATCTTACTAAAAACATAATAAAACAAATCAATAATTTTTTAGTCCGATCATCGATGTAATCAACGGAAATAAGTATTTAACACGAGTTAATTTCTCCACACTCTCATGAATCTAACTTAAAAACTCAACACACAATAAAAATCTCCATGCTTCAACTTCATTTCTTCACTTGGACCTTCCCATTTTACTTCATTCGCATAAATTAAAGAATATTGCCAAGGAACCAAACGGGCTATCAATTCATCTTGGGCTCGAAGAACTTGTTACAATCCCATGTGATAAAAACAATGAAGGCCCATAAATTTGTTCAAAATTTCGATAATTGGAGTACATGTCACAAAAGAACATCACGATTTCTGCCATCTATTACCTCTTGTTCCTCTTCATATATTTATACGTTTTGCTTTCTTCTCCCTCCTTAGAAAGAGAAACCCGCAGAGAGAGAAGAGAGAAGGAAGAATTTGAGATAAGAATTCGTGTGAACAAGAGTTTGATTGAAGAATTCAACTGATTTCCATATGTTTCTTGTCGAGATTTAGATCTGTTACTGTTTTTTTCTCTTTTCAGGGAACTTCACAGGTCGGCTTTGAATGGAAATGAGAGGAAAAAAAAATGAGTTTTTGATTGTTCTTTCCTTCTCTTTAAAGTTATGTTCATTTATCTGTCTTGTTTTTGCAGAAGGATGAAGCGATTAAGAGATGAGGTGCATATGAACCCTCAATTTAAGCGGCCATTTGGTTCTTCATCTCGAGGAGAATCGTGAGTTCTATAATTTCCTGTTATCTGGTTGATTTACTTGTATTTCATATCTGTGGTATCATGTGATTTTTTGTTCTGAAGTTGTATTCGTTTATTTCATGAAAAGGTTATGTTTTTATGATAGCATTCTTAGTTAATTCACTGAATTTCAGTAAATTTTTGTGATCAGAATTATTTGGTTCACGTTTTTAATCACGAGTCTAGAAAGTCTGATTAGGTCTCCTCCATAGCAGCAGCAGAAGATGAAGAAGAAAATGTAACATAAATCACAGAAGAATAGGGTAAACATTTGAGTTGTCTAGGGTTGCTTAAGGTGCTGTTGTGGGAGTGGGGGAGGGGGAGGGGGAGGGGGAGGGGGAGAAATGGAAAAATGTTTTGGATCTTTGTATTCGGTGGTGGTTTTGCTTTTTTGGGGGGCTTTTTGGTTTATTTTCACCTCTTCTTTGTGGGGCCAGGTAGGAGTGGGTGGGGCGAGGAAAAGTCTGTAACTTCCCAACTAAGCTCATTAATGGTGTTTTGGCTCTATTAAGGGGAGGTTTACTTTAACCTGGCTGCAGGTAGTAGTGACTAATTAATGACCTTATGGAACCACCTTAGGAGGTAATTGAATTTAATTACTTTTGTTGAGAAGATGAAAACAAAACCTTAATGGCATGTTTGGTACATTGGACAAGAACGTATAGGATTGGATTGTAGAAGAAAAAGAAGTTCAAACTTTTTCCGCTGTAATGTCCAGTACCTTGTAATTATCATGGTCCAAGAGTGTAGGCAAGAGAACCCATAATTAACAAGAACTTGGATTTTCAGGATTTTAATTGCACTTATATTTTTTACCCTTCTCTTGTGATAAAGCTATGGATCACCGCATGCCCCTGGAGGAGGAGGGGGCGGAGTTGATGCTGGAGGGAGTGGCGGAGATGGTACTGGAGGGAGTGATGTGGGTGGTGCTACTGGTGGTACACAAAAACTTACGACCAATGATGCATTAACTTATTTGAAGGAAGTTAAGGACATGTTCCAAGATCAAAGAGAAAAATATGACAGGTTCCTTGATGTCATGAAAGATTTCAAGGCTCAAAGGTAAAGGAATCTCTCTTGTTAAGTTTAACTTGTGCATATTGGCTGTGAATTGAGCTTTTCTTTGTAACTTTATGTTAACATATTTCTTGCAGAATCGACACGACTGGCGTGATATTGAGGGTGAAAGAGTTATTTAAAGGGCATCCTAATCTTATCCTTGGTTTCAATACCTTCTTACCTAGAGGTTATGAAATCACCCTTACTGAAGAGGAAGGGGCTCCAAAAAGAACGGTTGAGTTTGATGAAGCTATTAATTTTGTGAATAAGATCAAGGTGATATTTCCAATCACTTATTTAGTAATAGGTTCTCGATCTAGTTCTTTGAAGATTGAAGTATAACGAAATATCTAATGGATTTTGTTTTGCTGCAGAACCGTTTCCAAGACGATGATCGGGTTTATAAAGATTTCCTAGCAATCTTGAACATGTACCGGAAGGATCATAAGGGTATTGCTGACGTCTATGAAGAGGTACTCATATCTTCTGAAATATTTTTATTCTAATCATATGAACTTTACCGTCTTCTATTTTCTATGTCATCTATTCTTCTCATTTTAGGTTGCAACACATTTACATGCAGGTTTCGGCACTTTTTATCGACCATCCAGATCTTCTTCAACAGTTTACTAGATTTTTGCCTGATACCTCAACTACAGACTCAACAGCACTTGCTTCTTTTGGCCGGCATCCCTTTCATCGTTTTGATGAGAGGAGCTCTGCTGTACCCACAATGCGACACTCTCATGTGGATAAGGTAATATACATTATGTACTTGAACACACACACAGACATGCTAATTTTCTGATTTTCTTTGTGAATCGTATGCCCCATACCTTTCTTAGCAGCGATTACGACGGGATAAGATTATTATCTCCCGCGGTGAACGTGATCCTAGTGTCGAGCGCCCAGAAGTGGATGAGGACAAAACAGTAATGACGTTGCACAAGGATCGGAAAAGGCGTGCTGAAAGGGAGAACAAAGATAAGAGAATTCGTTATCAGGACAACAGAGATACCGACAATGAAAATAATGGGGATATTAGCGCGCATCGCCTTTCTGACAAAAGGAAATCTGCTCAGAAAGTTGATGATTTTGGAAGGAATGCTAATTTGGTCTCTCATGATGATAAAGATGCTTTGAAAAGTGAGTGAGTGGTGCCTTATTATTTGGAACTCCTGCACTTCTATTTGGTCTTACGTGCTTGAACTGCATTTTACTTCATATCATCCTATTTGTTCAGCATGCATTTGTCGTTTTCCTTTTCAGATCAGACATTCCATTTTGTGATGGGTTAGTGGTTGTAGAAATGATAAGTACTTTCAGTGCCCTATTTAGCGCAATTTTTTGCCCGCACACCCCCCATCCCCAGTTGCACGGACAGCCTTTTTGCTCCATGTAATCCTATATGTTCAAACATGTATTTTGTTGTTTTCCTTCAGGAATAAGATATACCGTTTGGTGATGGTTAAACCGTTATAGAAATGAGTACATTCAATGCACTAGTTAGGGCAACACATAAAAAAAGAAAAATAAAGTTAAAATAAGAAAAAGAAGGAAATAGATACAGTAAACAAAGTAGAGACCAGCATTGCATTCTGTTGTGTCACCAATTATGTTTGACTTGCTATCGGGTCTTTTTAAAGTTGGGTTTGCATGGTCATTCCAGGTATGTACAGTCAGGAGTTTGCTTTCTGTGAAAAAGTTAAGGAGCGGTTGCACAGTGCAGATGATTACCAGGCATTTTTGAAATGTCTTCATATTTACAGCACAGAGATAATTACGAGAAAGGAATTGCAGAGTTTGGTATGTATATTATGCATCAATGCGTTTTAGCAACTTACTCGGGACCTTTGGATATCAGAAGTTGTGACAGTTGTATCTATCTCATTATCTGATAAACATCTCAGTACTCTCCCCCAATTGTTTCCATAATAGTTTCAAGTTGCAGCTTGAATCTTTCCAATGGATAGCAACATTTTTCATATTTTAACTTTGCATCTTCCAGTGCATCTTTATTGCTTGATTACTTTTCTATTAGATTTAGGCCGTATTCTATTTTAATTTCTTAGCTACATATTAAACACACTTATTTATCTGGTACTAACACGAGGTATTTTCAGATTGCTGATTTACTTGGAAAACATCCTGATCTTATGGAGGGATTCAATGAATTTTTTGAGCGCTGCGAGCAAATTGGTAGTCACTGAATTTTACTGTAGTTAAAGTTGTATATTTTGATTAGATTGTTTCGATTCTTACTTGATTTGCTATTTTGCAGAAGGATTTCTTGCTGGTGTTATGGGCAAAAGTATGTCGTTATTCTACTATAGGTTTTTGATTATTTGTTTGGATGTTTATTGTATAGTTTATCCAACAAAGCTGTTTTGAACTTGCACTAATGGCAGAGACGTTGTGGAATGATGGACATTCTTCAAAAGCCTTGAGAATAGAAGATAAAGACAAAGATAAAAAGCGTGAAGTTGATGGAGGTAAAGAAAAGGATAGACTCAGTTCGAAATACTTGGGAAAGTCCATTCAGGAGCTTGACCTTTCTAACTGTCAACGTTGCACTCCCAGTTACAGACTTCTTCCCGAAGATGTAAAAAATCTTATTATCTCTACTTCCGTTTAAAATTCTAGTCCAGTGGCCACAGTTTTTTGTTCATTTTTGTTCTTGCGACATCTTATAAAAGAGTTTTCTCTGCAGTATCCAATAGCTACAGCAAGCCAGAGATCGGTGCTTGGTGCTCAGGTTTTAAACGACCATTGGGTATCTGTGACATCTGGAAGTGAGGATTACTCATTTAAGCACATGCGCAGAAATCAGTATGAAGAAAGCCTTTTTAGGTGTGAAGATGACAGGTATAGAATAAAATCTCTGTGTGACTGTGTTGATAATAAAAATTGTCCTAGATGCTTAGTGATATGAAATGAAAATAAATTGGGTTTACTAGACTTCACTTTACTCAAAGTGGCTTAGTGCTTCTCTTTGAACCCTTTACCTTGTCAACGTAAAATGTGGATGTTGGGTTTATCCTCTCTCGATCCTCTAGAATGGTCTAGTACTTGTCTTTGAGTTCCAACATATATCTAATAGAGTTTGTTTAGTAACCATTATTGGGTACAAGTGCATAATATAACAAACAAGATTTAGCTTCTTTTTCTTTTGTATTACTGCCCAGTGCTATATAATCCTTCCTATGAAACATGCTAGTACAGTATTAAAGGAGAGGAAACCTTGTTTTCGTTCCTGCTACATATTCATATGCAACATATATCTTATAGAGTATGTTTAGTAACCATTATTGGATACAAGTAGATAATATAATGAACAAGATTTAGCTTCTTTTTCTTTTGTAGTACTGCCCAGTGCCATATAATCCTTTCTATGAAACATGGTAGCACAATATTAAAGGAGAGGAAACCTTGTTTACATTCCTGCTACATATTCATATGTTCCAGTAATGGAATATTTATATCTGATATTGTTTTTACTTCCTTTTCCTATATTTATTTATCGACTAGACTTTCTTCTAATTGGTTAATTCTATATTTGTGGGATTTTCCTTTTATATTTCAGATTTGAGCTAGACATGTTGTTGGAGTCTGTAAGCTCGGCTGCCAAGCGTGCAGAGGACCTGCTGAACAGTATAACTGATAATCCAGCTGGTTCAGACAATCCCATACGCGTCGAGGAACATTTCACAGGTTTGCCATTATTCAATATGAGCTTGTACTGAAAGCTATTTTACTTGCCTCCATTTACTGTAAACAGATGGATATCTATTTTTTTCTTAATGATTGATTCTATCTCTTCTTTATAAAGCTCTGAATTTGAGATGCATCGAACGTCTATATGGAGACCATGGTCTTGATGTCATGGACATTTTGCGCAAAAATCCATCACTTGCATTGCCTGTAATACTTACCCGCCTGAAGCAGAAGCAAGAGGAATGGACCAAGTGTCGTGCAGATTTCAACAAAGTATGGACTGAGATTTATGCTAAGAACCATTACAAGTCTCTTGATCATCGGAGCTTTTATTTCAAGCAACAGGATTCAAAGAACTTGAGCACAAAATGTAAGTTGAGCATTGAGGTTATATAAAATCCTTAGTTGCATCTTGTCTCTGAATCTGGTATGCACAGTGATTACCATGTGCTGCAAGTTATGCTTTTGCCCACCATATTTCTAGTTCAAGTCTGAAATTAAGTAAGTTGGATTATGATGATCATGATGACACAATCTGTATATTATTGTGTTTATTAAATTCTTGCATGAGCAGACGGACGATGACTACCCATATTAGATTGGTTCTAGTATTTTCTGGAGCCACGACTTGTCTTTTGGGACATGTTTTTCGGAGACTTTAATAGCCTCCCACTAATCAGATGATGCTATCTCACTAGAATAGGGAGGGTATTACCAAAAGTAACATGGCATGTTAAGGTTACCAAGGATCTAGGGATGGTTTCATGTATCTCCTGGTTCTCACCTCTTTTCGCTCTTTTGATTGACAGCCTTGGTAGTAGAAATCAAAGAGATCAAGGAGAAAAATGAAAACGAGGATCATGTGCTTCTCGATATTGCTGCTGGAAGTAGATATTCCATCCTTCCAAATCTTGAATTTGAATATGCTGATGCTGACATTCACGAAGACTTGTATGAAATTATTAAGTACTCTTCTGAAGAGATCTGCTCAACGAAAGAGCAGTCAAATAAAGTTTTGAGGTTCTATACTACTTTTCTTGAGCCAATGCTGGGTGTTCATTCCCTTCGTCGTAGTTCAGACGCTACTGAAGGTGATGGTTTCTCTAAGATTGGAACTGCAAAAAACACGGTGACAAGCATAACTGAAAGTGATGGAAGTCCAAATGCCAATGTTACTACCATGAACTTGAAGCAACCAAAGCCCAACTGCAATGGAGATTCAAAAGCATCACCTCGACGAATCAATTCCTGTAAGACGAGCTTCACCAACATGGGTAATCTGGCTAAAGAAGATGGATCAACTGTGGCATCTGGTGGACGATTACCCAAGTCTGGTAATGCTGTTATTATAGAACCAGATGCAAATCATGGTACGTATGTAGTTGAACACTTGGTTCTATGTTGTCAGTATATGTGAAGAGTGGTTGATATTTTGACAGCATCTTAGTGTGATTTATAGTAGCATTGTTTATCTTATTTTCCTTTCAATTTTATTGATTTGTATGTTTTTGATTTGCTATCATGGAATAATATTCATTTTCAACTACAAGGGCGTGCCGCAAATTCTTCTCGAGCTAATATTGATCCCGGTGAGGACAACCATAGGTCCAAGCTTAATATGGAAGTTACACTGTGCTCAGAGGTACGGTGTGTGGTTTTAGCTCCCATTTTGGGCTGAAGTTGACGCATTTTGTATAATACTTGTTCCACTTACTCCCCCCCTCCCCACCCCCCATTTTTACCCCTTGGTTCAACTCCTTTTTAAGCTCACGTTTTAATTTAGGTGGGGCATTAGATAATCTAAGTTGCTTTACTTTCTTTCCTTCTTTTATTTTATTTTATTTTATTTTATTTTTGGTAATCTAGGTATAAATATGTTTCCTTGTGTGCAACAGGGTGGTGAGACTTCACGATTAAATCAATTAGCAAATGGAGGTTGTGTAGAAAGGTCAAGACTGGCTGGGTATGATGAGGATTATGTTGATGCTAGCAGAGGTGATAAAGAAGCAGATAAGATTTCTTCTAGTGGTGATTTTGGAGAAAATATAGCCACCTATCAGGATGGTTGTTCACAATCCATGGCGGGTAGAACAAGAGGTCATGAAGAGATTTCGACAAATGGAGCTGCTGAAAATGATGCAGATGCAGATGCAGATGCTGATGATGATGACGACATTGAAGCTGGTGAAGATGTGTCGGGTAGTGAGTCTGCTGCTGATGAAGGCTCAGGAGAAGAGCACGAGGAAGAGGAAGACGTAGAAATGGATGGTAAAGCAGAGAGCGAAGGTGATGCTGAGGATGCAAGTGAAGGTGCATTGATACCACTGTCTGAGCGTTTTTTGCTCACTTGTAAACCTCTGTCGAAGTATGTGGCTTCACCATCACAAGGCTGTGATGGAAATGATCGTCAAGTTTTCTACGGAAACGACACCTTTTATGTGCTTTTCAGGCTGCATCAGGTAGAAGTTATGGTAGCCCCCACCCCACCCCACACCACACCCTTCCTCTTCCCTTTTGTCAAAAGAATCCAAACAAGGAAAAAGATCCATTGAAAAAGTAGAAGAGAATTCTAATCTCTATATGCTTTCTTTATTTTTTACTTCATGACGTGATTTTCTTTCATGCTTCTAGATACTCTATGAGAGAATATTAACAGCCAAGGTGAACTCAGCACCTGCAGAGTCGAAATTGAAAACCACGACGGATGCTATTTCTGATCCTTACACTAGGTGATTCAGCAGTGTATATCTTCTAGTTTACAATCTTCTTGGAACCCTTTCTTCCCTTAATTTTCTGATGACATGTTCAACGCAGATTCAAGAGTGCGCTTTTTGGGCTGCTTGATGGATCTTCTGATAATTCAAAATTCGAGGATGACTGCCGATCATTGATTGGAAACCAGTCTTATGTTCTCTTTACTTTGGATAAGCTCATATATAAGTTAGTCAAACAGGTAATCTTCTTAAAAGTTTGTTTTACCTTATTTGCAATTTCCTTTATTTTGTTTTACTATGCCTTTTTCTGCAGCTCCAAACTGTTTCGAGCGATGAGGTCGATTATAAATTGCTTCAATTGTACGAGTATGAAAAATCTCGGAAGTCTGAGCACTATGTTGATATGGTTTATTACGAAAATGTCCATGTCCTTTTGCACGATGAGAACATTTACCGAGTTGAATGTGTAGGTTTTCGGACGCGTGAATCAATTACTTGTATTATCACATCGATACTAAAATTTGTTTGGATGCTGAGTCATCTTTCATTCATGTAGACATCTTCCCCCGCCCGTTTGTCTATTCAGTTGATGGATGATGGAAATGAGAAGTCCGAAGTCGTTCCAGTTTCAGTGGATCCTGATTTCGCAGATTATTTCTACAACGATTATCTTTCAGTAACAAATGGGAGAAAGGAGTCATCTGCCGTTGTGTTGAAGAGGTATTGCTATTAACTTCTGGGTTATAGCATATGGTGTAGAGTCAAAAACTGTTTTACTACCACCAATCTCTCAAGAAGAATCAATACCAGGAAAATATATGAATGAGAAAAAAATAAGAAGGGAAATTTTCTCGTTATTTTATTTTATTTTATTTTTTTCTTGGACTTGATCTCGATACCATAAACTTTATTGATTAATTGCTCAAAATTTTGATTCATCTATTTCAAGGTCTGATCTGCTCTCGTAGCACTTGCAGAAATATGCGTAAATATGCCAATGTGGATGAGTCTTCAGCTCTCTGTCTGGCTATGGAGAATATTCAGATGAATAATGGTCTGGAATGTAAGACGTCGGCCACCACATCCAAGGTAGACTTTAGTTCAAGAAGAATTTTCATTTTAGTATGTTGTTAATATACCTTGCAAATATATTTTGTGGTTAAATTTTCTAAGAAATCACAAATTGTGCTGTCAGATCTCTTATGTCCTGGACACAGAGGACTCCTTTATTCGTTTGGGAAGGGGAAGAAATGAATCAGGAGTGAGATCTTCAAACAATGACCAAGCGAGGGTACAGCGTTTCCATCAATTTTTGGCCTCTGTGATGCCATAACCATCAAGGTATATACACTTTATTTTGTTGAGTTTGATTCTAGAACTATATTAAGTTTGTGGAGAGATGTTGATATTTTCTGTCCTTGTAAAGATTTCAAATGTTCACTCTTGCTTCGTTTTTCCTGTAGATAGAGTCAATGGCTCTGGATCAGTTAAAGATGCTGCTGCACCAGTTCATTCATTGTCAACTAACCAAATAAACCATGAGGGTGCCGAATTGCTTGGGATTGTACTACCTTGTGAGGCTGTGTCAATGGCATACCTCTACCATAATTCTGTAAATAGGGTCGACCCACAAGGCCATGCTAGAGTCGTGTTTGTTCGATAGTACTGTTTCCATATGCAAAAGTAGACCTGTCTTTTTTCTTCATGTAATAGTTTCTGGTGGACCTTATCATAGGAACCAAGTTTCCGGCAAGGAAAAATAGTGTAGCAGAATGTACATTGTTAAGTTCTATATAAGGATTTCTTGGGTTTTGTACACAATTCACTTCTAAATTCAAGTTTCTGCTGAATCCTTGTATGCTATCTTCAGCATCAGGTGGGAAAGATTATATTGCTTCCCATGCTGCATTTTGCCTACTGTTTCAGGGGGCGTTTGGATTGACGGATCTTGAAAATACGCCGGAGGTATTTGGACTGCTGAGTAGATATTTAGATGCAATAGAAATTATCAACATAGTTTACAGACTCTATAGGGTGTTGAAATTTGTATATTTTGGTAGTTCGTATCCCTACTATATAAAAAGGCGAGTTTTGAAGCCAGTGTAGATGCAACATTATTCAATGAGCAAACATTGTTTATTTTCCCAGTCTTTCGCTGCTCGGTCCTCCAATTTTATTCACACATCCTCCAATTTTATAATTTCCTCCATTTCCATAGTCTACCAATCCTAAAAATCCATAGGATTAATTTTGGATCCAAAACAACAATAAAAACATTGAGTTTTTGATTTAGATGTAGAATATTTTCTGACTTTATTCAAGGCCATGAAGTGCTATTATCAACATGAGGATGATATAGCATCTTTATTGTTGGTTGCAAAGGTTATTTGAATCTAATGTAATCTCGAGTTGTTGTTTATTTATGTTAAGGTAGGGTAGATTCAGGTTCATTAAATGAAATCTTTGTTAGTCTACATATTTTGTGAGGGTAATGTTGATTCAGATTGCGACGTCTGAATATGAAATTTTTGTACTTTTGCCCATTTCATGTTTGTATATGAAATTTTTGTAATTCTGCACATTTTGTGCTTTTATAATGAAGTGGAGGGATTTGAGGAGTTGATTTTCCTTATATGCTTAAGGATTAGCTTAAATATATAGTTTGTTTTTTTGCTTTTACCGACAATGGCAGGGGAAAGAGATAGTTTGCACTGGCAATGGCAGTGGAAATAGATTATAAATAAATAAAAAAAAAATCATATTTTATTTTCGTCTTTTAATCCATCAATTTGTCATTAACTCATTTGTGTTCTTTGTGAAAATATGAATTAAACATTTTCATTGTTATTTAAAAGAAAAGAAAAAAAGGCGCGGAGACACGGACACCATGGGGAATTTTTTTTTTTTTTTTTAACAGTGCTAACAATTAAGAT